>JANHFT010005601.1:99879-112671 GCA_032467955.1 Pseudoxenodon macrops
GCACATGCACCAAAGACAAATTCCTTGTGTGTCCAATCACACTTGGCCAATAAAGAATTCTATTCTATTCTATTAAACTCCTGCTAGTTTCCCCATACTGTAACTATACATCTGCAACAAATACAGAAGTGGTAGCACCTCAAAAATCTGCCATTTAATGCTTGGAAGTTTATAGATTGGCACTGAGTCAGTACCAATCAAATATTTATTGAATGACCACCTGTAAAAAAAATAAGATTTCATACTGTATATTTTATATGTACATTAAACTATAATACATAAGGTAAGGACTCCTTAAAGTCAGCTTTCATGCTTGATGAATACAAGGGCACATTTCATGTTGTTTTCTTGGTGACTATTCAGAAAAAAAATTGCAATGGTCTTCTAGTTGTAATTTTATTCCTTCCCAGTCTATCCTTAACCCTCTGGATTTCCTAATGGTCTCTCATCCAAATAATAATCCCCCAAGACTTTGTTTAGGTTTTTTTTTTAAGATCAGCCAAGGTCAACAATTTACTAATTTTTAAGCTGGAAAACCGACATGCATAACATGTGATAAAAAGGACAGTATTTTGTATTATATTTGTTTGGTACAAGGATGCACAGGTAATCGGCGAGTTACGACTGCAATTAAGCCACCCATTATGATCATAAGCAGGATAGCCATAAACTGGGTCACCTATATGACTAACCTGATTTTATCAACTTTTTTTATGGCAGCCATTAATTGAATGCCATGGTCATAAAACAAACCCATTGTTAATGATGGGCCAGATTTTTTGAAAACAATAAGTAAATGTCAGGTTTTGGCAAAACTCATAAAAAGTGATCACATAACTGTAGGATGCTGCAAATGGCTGTAAAGGTCAGCCTGTTGAGGAGCACCTGACTGTGGCCATGTGACCACAGGGAGGGCTGTTGGAACTTTGAATCTGAGTCCTAAATATCACCAGGCAGGTCCATCATTAAAGGTCCAACTTTAAATGGTTGCTAAGATAAGGATTATGGTACTTGTATGGTTATGCTAGATCTTCTGATTTGTTTGTCACTCCAGTCGTACTTTTGGAAATTGAGGTCTGCATTGCCACCTTACAACCACCCACCAAAGAGGCCCTGTTTAGTCATGGCATTCACAGCAGCATTCAGTTCTCTGCTGTCCCTGCTCTATTTGGCATTGCTAATATTTGTGGGCAGCGCTGTGCTCCTTGCTGAGATGCATCACCAGAGCTTGCCAAGCCTCACTATACATGCTTTTCTGGCGTTGCTCATGAGTTCTTCCTGTCTCTGGATGCTCTGGTTTGGCTGGCACTCCATTAACGACAAGCAGCTGAAAATGCAGCAGGATCACCAAGCAGGAGCAACCTGGCTCAAAGGTAGAGATGCTACAAAAAGTATATGCAAATATTTCCTAGTTTTCCCGAATTTCAAAGACTAGCCTTGAATTCTCTTGTCCTTCCAACGTTAGTCATTTTGGTTAATGGAAAATTAGAGAAATAAATTATTTCCAATTGACATTGAGTTTTCTGTATGGCTCTAAGCCAGTCATTTCCAATCAGACTAACCCACTTCATAGGGTTATTACTATGGAGATAAAACTAGTAAAGGATAAAACTATAAGCTGCTTTCTGCCCTTGCAGAAATTAGAGGATATAGATGCTTGAATGAAATAAAGAAACCACCACATAAAACTGCAGAAATGACATTGGGCTCTCCATGTCTTTCAGAGACAACCCCAAAATTGTTCTGAACTATAAGGTATAAGCTTAATATCTGTATTCTCTCTCTCTCTCTCTCTCTCATCTCTCCCATCTCTCCTCTAACTATCACCTATTATCACTTAACAACTGTGGCAAGAAAGGTTGTAAAATGGGGCAAAATTCATTTAAATGTTTCAGTTAGCAATATAAATGGGCTCAATTATGATTGTAAGTCGAGGACTAATTGCAGATGTTGGGAAGAAGATTGTATGTGATTTCAGATAATTTCCTTCTTAACTCCAATCACCCTCCCTAAGCTCTGCCTGTATAGACGTCACCTAAGTTGGTGGCTTTTTTAAAAACCCAGTAATTCTTTGGACAGCAATGTCATAGGATTGTAGTCTATTGTGCTAAAAGGCAACTCTTGGATTGGATCAGTAGAGTCCTCCAGCCCAACTCTTTGAATTTCAATATGAAAGGCTTGCTGTGTGGTATCAGATCCATGCAATTCTTGGCCCGGCTGTGCTTTCTTTCAATTGCAGGTGGTCTGTCCCTCTTTGCATTGGCCACATTGGTATTGGATTGCCTCTCCATGGGCTATTACCATGAACTTCGGCACTGTATCCCCATGCTAATCACTGCTTTCCCTGTTATGCAAGGTGTCTTTACCATCACACAGGTGAGTGAGCTTTGATCCAGCTATTGGGTGGGTAAGCACAGAAAGCCTAATTGAAAACATTCTTCATTCTCAATTATATCTGGTTGGCAATGTCTATTTTGTTCTGCATTTCCCTAATTCCTTCTTTTGTATCACACTGAAATTCTTCTCCCTGTGATTTTGTTAGGTTAAAAGGGCTTTTGCCATTACATATGATGAGAGAGTTTCAGTGACGTTGGAAAAATTTAAAAATATGAATTTGGGATGGGGCAGCAATTTTCAGGGAATCACCATTGAAGAGGAATGTCTAACTTACACCTGACACAACTTTGCTTGTAGTTTATGTAAAAATACACATTATGTAGCCCAGGAAGTGCATGTAGTTCTCAGCCGCCACAGCCCCACCTCAAATTGTGGTCCTCAAAATTGTCTAAATTGGACACAACCAAATACTCAACATTTTTGTTTTGAGGAGACTTGGGAATGAGATTAATGGGCAAAATGGGCAAATCAAGTTTTGTGGAGGCTTAAGGTGTACATAGCACTGCTCAAGCCCCTCAAAACAAATTAAGATGGATTTTTCTTTTTGGTGGCTAAGGGACAAAAAGAGAAAGTTAAACTTAGAAAGCCAATTTGGTGTAGCAGTTAAGGCACCAGGTTAGAAATCAGGAGACCTTGAGTTCTACCATGTTAAGCATAAAGCCAGCCAGGTGTCTTCAAGCCAGCCACTCTCTCTCAGCCTAGGAAGACAACAAACCACTTCTGAAAAATATTGACATAAAAACTGCATGGTCTTGAAGACACAAAAGGAGAGCAATTATTAGTGGCAAACAAAAGGCAATTTCAAGCCTAAATAAATAGGGAGTGATATCTAGGAAGACAAATCAGTTGTCCTCTCCCTATATGCTGTAATATTCATTTAAATCCAATCTTCTCCATGGAAGTTAAGGTTGAAAAAAGCTTGCCCATAGATCCACCTAATAAAGTTAAGGGCAAATGGTAATCTGTCTTTAATTCTCTGTTACTTTCTTCCAGGTGTCTTTGCTATTATTTAATGCTAAAGTTTGTATCCAGGCTCACCAACCTTTGAACAGGTAAAATGTTTCTTCTAAGTAATACGGTACAAATGAAAGTGATGTGATGAGCTTTCTGGAGACAGCACGCAAACACAATATTAATCCTTCAAAATAGAGTACAGTGTGATAATTTTAAGTAAATGAGGCTTGTGAGATCTTGGTCTGGTTGTAAGCCAGAATTATGTTGAAGTGTTGAACTGCAATGATTTGGTATTCATCCATTCCTTTCTTCCCACTCACCCCCCTGATGTATTTCTTTCTGTGGCCCCTAGGTTTGGACTGATGCACACACTGGCCACCAATGTGCTCCTCTGGATGAGTGCAGTGCTGGATGAATCGATGAAACAACTTGAGGGATTTTATGATGCTCACAAGGGAGCAAGTGCACAGGCTTCCCATGGTACAAAACCTGCCTCTTGATTAGGGAGGACATCCTGAAAGGCTTAAATAGAATTGAGCCATGAGGGAATCCTGGGAAAGTGGGGAGGGGGGGAGAGAGGTTACAGCAGTTGCCACCCTATTATGCTTCTTGCACCACAAGAAAGAAGTCATTGTGAGACTCATCCAAAATTTCCTCTTGATTCAGAATAGGCAGAAAGAGATTTGGATTATATATCATGGAGTGACATCACTTAATTTTAATGATCATATGCTGCTCTCCAATTCCATCTGCTCATTGCCTTTTGTGTTCTCATGTTTCTGTGGTCATTCCTCAACACCCTATTTTACCTGATTTCTGTTTATTATCCTTTACACACATGCACATATCATGTCATCAGGCTGTCCATTGTTGTATTGCACTTCTGAATGAAGACCCCGTCCTTCAAAACAGAACGTAGTTGACTCGATTCCAGCTGCAGTTGAATTACAGATCTTGCACCCACAACATTTATTCTGAATAGCGTAAAGTTTTCACAAGGAAGTTTGATTAGATAAAGAGAGAGCAAGAAAGTGGGATGAAGACATTGTTCTTTTCCTTTCTGTTCTATTACAATTAAACACTCCAGTGAGCTTGTTTTTCATGGTCTCTCTGTAGGTGGTTCCTACACCAACAGCTGCAGCTGTACGACCAGCCTTTGCCACAACTTCTCAGAAGGTGCTGCCTATCTACATCCCTTCAATATTGAGTTCAGTCTATTCTCTTCTGCAATGCTGTACATCATTTGGAAGAACACTGGGCGGGAAGTCTCTCCCCCGAAATCCCATCTCACTCATAAGGCACATTTTAACGTGAGTGGGACTTTCACTGGACTAGTATTAGGGGCCTTGACCATTTCAGCAACCATTGGGGTAATGATCTCATTTGGAGCACTTGCCAAGATTCCTGAAACTATTTCCAGAGCTCTGCATGCATACTACATTTTCAACTCTGTGTTGTTATTTGCCATGTTTTTGGCAACTTTGATGGGCATCATTACCTATTGGATGAAGAAAAAATCTGCCACTGGATATTCTAAGAGTGCAGTAAGAAGCCTAGATGTGACCTTGCTTTTGGGAAGCTCCTGTGGACCTCTCATGATATCAATCTTCTCTTTGGTTGCCATATTTTTTCTTCCTGCCAATGGTAGCCTCCATCTTTTGGATTTCTGCTTCTCCTTCTGCAAGACTATCCAGATCTTAGGTCAGAATCTGTTTATTATTGAAGCCTTGTACTCTAGTCTGTCTCATGAACCAAATGCACAAGACAACACTGGCTGTATTAGTAATAGCTGGGTCTTTTCCATTTCTGGAAGTCCCCAACAGGACATTAATGGACCTTTCTCCAAAGCCCTCCTCCTGACCAACTTCATGTCCAGTTTGGAGAATCAGTCATCAAGAAACCTACCAGATTATGGAAGTGACCAGTCTCTTTTCCAGAGTTCCCACATCAGAGAAGAACAGAAGGGACCATGTAGCAGAAGGAAGATTCTACAAAATATTTCAATTCTCCTTATCTTTTATAACATATCGGTGAGCTTGGTTTTAGTTATGTCATATCTAGCAAGGTTCCTAGATCAAATGGGAACTGGAATTCTAGATTGGGGCACCTTGTTAAGGAGTCCAAGATCTATAAAACACTAAAATAGCATCTTCTTGATGTCATTTTGAGAATATAATTGATCCGTTTCACAGTGGCAGGTCTTAGCTCAGGCCTAGTGAAGCCATGTGCTCTATGGAGATAAGAATAGCTCCAATTAATTGGGCCAGGCATTGTACACTAGCATGGAGAGATGCCATTTTTGAATGGTTAATTTATGAACAGTTATTAAATTACAACTATCAGCACATCCACTATTGAAATAAATTAGAAGCATTTCATAAATAAGATTAACTATTAAAAGAGAAAAGGAAAGACACAGAGAATATATTAAGTGCCAGATCATGCTTAATGCTTACAAATATGGGACAGAATTAGAAACATATCAAAGCCTTCAATAAATTATTCTGAACAAAGGAGAAGAGTTATTTGGCATCTAAATGGTCTATGTTCTTGGTTTCCATCAAATTAATTCTCAATTCTCAATGATCTGAATAAGTGAAAACTATTGCCAAATCCCACAACTTGGCATCAGGTTTTCATATTCTAGGCTAAGCTTGTGGTGATTATGTAATAGCTTTATGATGGATTGCCAAGGCTGGAACTGACTCATTAGTGGTGCTGTCTCACCACAGAGGAAGGGAAAATGGTGGGAGTAGTGGAGGGCAGGGAGGAGAAAAGCAGGCAGTGGGTATTTAAAATGTGTTACATTTATGGAGATTAAGGGGCGTACATAAGCACACCAGCGTGCCTACTGTCCCTGTCTGAATATTCCCTTTTATTTGTATCCATTTCATATATTCATAATCATGTTTATACTTAGAATTAGACATTTTCAATTAAATATCATCTGCAGGAGATCATTTTAGCTAAGCTTCTCAAAACTGAAGAGGATAAGACAGTTGAAATTTTGCTTTCTTTATAGCTTTTCCCCTACTAGTGAGTTTTTTCAAGTAATTCTTGGTGGCTGTGTTCATAAAAAGCTAATTTGCTATATTGGTTAAGGTGCTGCCTAGAAACCAGTAAACCATGAGTTCTACTCCCACCATAGACGTGAAAACTGACTGGGTGACTTTGGCCCAATTGCTTTCTCTCAGCCCAGCTTACCTCACAGTATTATTGTTGTGGGGAAAGTAGGAAAGTGGATGTCCACCACCTTGAGTGACTTATAAAGTTGGGATAAAAGTCAAATAAATACATGAACAAAGACAAGCCAGGCAGCACATAAATCAAATAAATAAATTACCAACCCAGTCAGTTAAAGTCCTAACACCATAATTTGTAGCCTATGGTGCTTACACTGAGATTGAGCATCTTCTTCAACAGATTCCCATCACCCTTTCAGGATGACTCTTCTAAAAAAATATTGTCTGAGGAAAAATAACTATTCTTTCCATAATCATGAGGTGTACAATATGTAAGTGCATGAATTAATATATAACAGCATTCAAATATACACCTCCACCAATTTTCTTTTTTGAACATATCTATTTTATATAAGTTTACTTAATATAGCAAACTGTTGGCCCTGATAAGATAGACCAGCTAGAATAACAATCTAGAAAGTTTGATTGTACTTCTTCTTTCCTTTCTGTGAATAGGAAGGAACTTTTTAGAGACATTTTCTCAAGTTATGTTCTTGGCTCTGACTCAAGGCTTGCTTCTCTGATCATTATCTTGGTAGCAGCTCTTCCTCCCGATCTTCAAGGCCATTCCCTAAGCACCCTCCACAAACTTCAACCTTGCCACAGTCAAAATTACTCTGAGTTGCTTACATATCGTAGTATAGGTAAGACAAATATGAAAACATCCAAAATCACTGAAGACCAATCACAACTATAGCATAAACTCCATGCAAAAATCAATTCCCTTCCAAAAATAACAAAAATAAATTGTGAAATTAAAAAGTGATAAGACAAAAAAGAATACACAACAAACATTATCAAATATAAACATAACAAAAAGTCAATAATCACAATTACTTAGTCGTGATCAGCCTAATCACTTTGTAAGACTTTATAGAATCATTTCTTTGGAAGCAATCTACTAAGGTGGTAGCAGAGTAGGGTAGACTAATAAAAGTGGGATGGCAGTGTCATGATACAAAGCGTCATGATACAAAGCCTGCTTCTTTCTATCTACTTTGCGATGTTGTATGGCCATGTAAAAGGGGTGGAGCTATTAGCTTCAAAGATTTCTATTTGTATCTTAAAATATGAGGGATCTTGACCTGATGAATGCCTATGCAAAGAGCTTCGAGTTTTGCTTTACTAACCTGTCTCCTTTTTTTTGTCTAGGTGTGGATTCTGTATACCTATGGAACACGCCCATACCTTGTAAACCAGATTGAACAGTCTTTCTATGGCTTTACTCTCTGGGCCATTGTGGTCAATATTTCCCTGCCACTGGGCATATTTTATCGCATGCATTCAGTGGCCAGTCTCTTTGAAATCTACTGCAAAACCTGCTGAGAGAGAGAGCATACCAGCTTTGAGGATAATAAATGCCTAATTACCTCATGAGGATGATACTAAAAGTGGATATGTGAAAGAAAACAGCTATTATTTATCTGATCATGCCTTGTAAATCAAACACATCATAATTCCTCTCACCTACACATATATAATAGTATGTTACTATCATCAACACCATCAGCATATAATTTATGGAGATATATTATCAGATATATTTTCTGGAGAAACCAAAACTAAACCAATTGACCCAAAATGACTCAGAAACTATTTTTCATAAGTCTCTGTATGATCAGGTGGGAAGTCCAGACTCAGATTGGTTCCAAATAAATACTTGAAGAAAAAAATATCAGAATTGGTCACCTTTTCTCTACAAGGGATTAGAAAGATGTTCAACTACAGAGTCCCTCCTCAAAAGCTTGTAGTCTAAGCAGAATTACAAAATATCCCTAGGTATTCCTAATGACAGAAATCGTGGGATAAATAGTATGAGGAATTTCTAAAGGAACTAAATTTAGGGAAGAGTTTGCTCTGAATTATATAGTGATTACTGTTATTACTGTCTAGTCAGACTGGTGTCAAAGAAGAGACAGATTGATAAAGATTTGGCTGTCAAAATATTAGGAACAGACTCTTCTCTCACAGCTGAGTCTGAAAATTGGGATAACTGAAGCAACTGAAGAAGTACAAGTATTCAGTTGGCTTCTTAATCGAATGTACTTATTCTACCATCCTCAATTAAATCCCACCTGATAATTCCATCATTCCCATTTAATTGAAAGACAAATTCTGGGAAAAGTCTAATTTATTTCTGCATCCCTATGTTCCACCTGATAAAACCATCTTTTCCATTTAGCTGCATATGCTATAAGGATCCTAATATAGAAGGAACAAAAAAGTGTTAATTATTTTAATAATGACTTTGTTACACCAATGTGTCACTTACTAAAACATAATCACGATTTAATCTTTTGTAATTAACCCCTTTGCTAATGAAAGTATAAATATTATACATAAATCATCAAAGTGCTCAAGACCCATGTAGCACTTCCAGTAAGATTTAATAGTATCTTAAAAAACAATCTAGCGATTAATAAGCAAGATCTGTTTTCTATATTAAAACATTTGCATCAGTTCAAAACTTTAAAAATAATATTTTGATGATTGGTTTCAATTTCTACAGATATTCAGGTTACTACCTAAAGTGCTCCTGCTTTTCTCTGTTAAATTCCCAGTCCCACATTTTACTCCTCCGCTGAGTTGTTTTTTTTGTCTACCAACAACTAATGTAATGAGGAAATATTGTGAATAACTGACAGATAATCTAACCTATGAGGGCCTTTGTTCCTAGTTGGACTAACCAATCCATGTGACATAGTGGGAGGTACCTGTTGCAAACACTAGATCTGCAGGTATCGGTGTGTATTTTTCCCAGGTAAGGAAGTTTGCTGAGCAACGTGGAAACAGGTGAGGCATTTTTAAAGGGTTAGATTAGACATTTTAAGGCTTTATCTTTCCTTTCTCTCCCTTGATTATTTTCAAATACTTTTGTGTTAAATAAGGATGAACTGTAGTTTTAACAAGACAACAAGTCAAAAAAGGTTTACCTGAATAAAGTAGAGTATAATTTAATTTAATCCAAGTGGCTTAAAGGTTCTGTCCAAGGTCCTGAAAATTATTGCTCCTCTCAAGCAAAAGGAGCAGAAGAGAATATTCTTGGAAAAATATCTACTAGTGGCCTTGTATTAGATGTAACATGCTCCGTAATTCATCTTCTCTCATAGTTGTCTGTAAATTCCCCACCCTTGTGCTGTGTCTCTAATGGAAGGATGAAATCACTTATTTATTAGGGTCAGGTCACTGAGCAAGCAGGCTGTTTCCAGATAATGTGCAAGCAAAGAGGCTGTTGTGGAGGGAGGGGAATGGGCCTAGTATATCATTCATGCTGAAGAGCCTGGAAAATCCCTTCTCTCTTTCCTATGTGAGATTACGTAGCAGAAGGGAGAACTCTCCTGGTTCTGAGACATAATAATGCCGTCAATTCTGCTGTCTATAAGCAAAAGGCATGTATTATTGAGAGTACAATAGGGCTTGTAATTAATGAAAATAAAATGTTACATATTAAGAGCAAAATATTTTGCTGTGATATGTTTACATTCTGGTTCACGTTCTAAGCAAGTGTTGCTTAATGAATATGGGGTGTTAGATGTTTCAGAGATTGCAAGAGAGTCCCCATATTGTCAAACAGAAGTACTGAACGAATTTTAAATTCAAATCCAGCTTGATGTCCAGCTATGAAATAATCTTTCAATGTAACTTAAAGTGAAATTTTGATGAGGTTCTCATTGTTTACTATTTAATATCTATTTGTCTCTACCTGCACTTCATATCTTCCTGTTTTGATAACTGTCTATGCCTGCCAGTAGATGTGTAAAAGTGCCTGTTTTAGTTATTCATACTCATTTAATGTATATTAATTTATAATAAGTAGGGAACAAAATGGCACAAAATGTTTAAGTATAAGAAAGTATAAGTGTACAAACAAAAATGAAATTTTAATTTCTATAATTTCATAAAATGTATCTAATTATTTGTTTTCTCTGCCTTATTTTTATTTTGTGTGAGTATTGCAAATTGAAATGCTATGGTACTGAGGTTTAGCTGGATAATAGCAATAGATTCTTATGCAATTCAGTAAAACATTTTGATATATATTCCTGATTTCTAGTCTCTGATTATTTTCTGAAAAAGAATATCAGAATAAATTTTAAAAGAATTGTTTTTCTTGTCATTCAAACATTTACATTTGCACTGATCTCAGTCAGTTATTATAAAAATGTCAGGGTAATCTGATGTAATCATGAACAAATGAAATAATTTCAGTCTAGAATTCTGTTCTGGTCTCAATATGAATATGGAAGCTCGTCAGATTTGCTTGAAATTTCCAAGCCATATACCTAATGCTACATTCATAAAGTAAACAGGTATACTAGACTTTCATTTCCCAACCTGAGAGATGTGTATGTGCTGCAACTTTTGGAATCTAGGATAATTCCTGCCCAACACTTTTGGAGAATACCAGATTGAATAAAGTTGCTCTCTGTTTAACTTTTTCATCGGACTGTGAACTTGGGAAGGAAAGAATCTGACCCCATCTTCCTTTCACTTTTAAGTTTAACCATTTTTTATCAACGTTATTCATTACTCTCTTGCTTTTTGTTCTACATATAAATTCCTTGCTACACAATAATTTTGCTACTTTGAAATTGTCCAACATCATGTTGATTCCCAGTAATATGTCGAGTATAAAATGATGCATCTACCATATTACTCTGAATAGCAAATGATCTAGGAATGCTGAATATGCATTAGATTCCTTTTTACTATATGGTAACTGCTTTACACATAACACTCAGCTGAAGGCTACTGAATTTGTTCCACAAAATCAGTTCAGCCTTCTGTCTCTCTCAACTCTCATCTGGGTTTTTACAGCAGATAACCCTGTATAATCTGGTGAATGAATCTATTTTCTGGATTTGGACAATATTTCATACAAGGAATCAAATGAATTGAGTTTCTACAAGATGCTAAGCCAAGAAACCAAACTAAAACCAAGCTTAAAATAACAAACTTTACATCTTATAGAATTGCTAGGACTTTAAACTATTTGAATCAGAACTATTTAACCCATTGTGTGAATACAGCCATTGTATCTTACTCCCTAAGTCATATTCAGTAGTTTAATATTTGACTTACACATTTTAATTCTTAAAAGATTTTCTCAACACTGAAAAAAACAAAAAGCTTTATTCTCTCCTAAAAGTTTAAAAAAAGCTGAAGGATGACTTGTCGACTAGTCTTCCAAAATGGTATAAAAGGGAGTGAAGTTATTTTAGCTCAAAAAACTGAGATTTATTTTCCTGATTCCAAACAATGTAATCATATTTCCTCACAATTCATAACCAACATGGTTCAGTGTAATTTCTTCCAAGTTGTCCTTGTAGAAAGATTTCCAATCTTAATCTGAGGTTTTTGAAGTAGAGCAGTATATAAATATTTGTTTGTTTTGTTTTATACACAGTACATATAACTGTTTAATTACATATTTGTTGTTAATGTAGCACAACTGTATGGAAGTGAGAGCAAATCACAGAGTAAACCCACCGAGAAGCAAGATGTTTTCTCTAGATCCTCCATTCTAAAGATAAGAACATTTTCTGTATTTTTTTATATTTGTATTTTCATACAATTTTCATTAGCAAAATGAACTCACATACTCAATAGCAAGATGCATTGGAATATGCCCAATAACTTTTTCCTCTGAAGAAAATAACCAAAGGGGCCAAAATCTAACTCTCTCAGCCTTCATGAGGAAAACAGACTCTTCCATCACCCAAAAGAAGGCCTGCTTCTCCAAAAGATCTGTGGAATCAGATGGCTTGAAAGTCTCTCCATGAGCAACCAAAGTCTGATCTTGCCATGGCTAATGTTTCTGATTCCTTCCCGAAGGACTTTTTTTATCCTGCTCATTCTCAGGACTCTAGCAGTGACATCAGCACAGCTAACCTCCTCTTGCTGAGCAGGCAGAATCGTCTTATGAATGGGAGTAATCCAAGCTTCCACCCATCATCGCCTATGGGAAGAGTTATTCTTATCAACACACCACTAGAAGGTACTTTTGGGATAAACAGGGGAGACCACAGTACACAGGTGGCAGAAGCTCTGATTTCTGATGTAGTTTATGAATATTCACCAAAGATGAAATTCAAGTTTGCAAATCTAACTAGCAGCTTGTCTTCAAAGTTTAGTATTCTTTTGGATGGATGGATGAGCTGGAAGGGACCTTGGAGGTCTTCTAGTCCAGCCCCCTGCT
>JANHFT010005601.1:138736-152308 GCA_032467955.1 Pseudoxenodon macrops
AATCCCAGTTGCCTCTTGAAAAAGCACCTTTGGGACAACCATGACCTGGATGACTGAGAATCTCCATAGACCTTTAATTGCCTACCTATTTACCTGCGGTTGAAGTGAGGGTATGGATTAGGAGTTGAGAACAGGTTAGAAGATCCAATTTGGGATCTTTTTTGGTGACTCAGCGATGCCAATTCATCTTGATCTAATTTAAGAGTCTACTTGACCTATTTCTATACCATTGAAATATTTAAAATATTTTTCTCCCATTCAATCATATTGGGATTTTAAAAAATCCCTTATGAAAGATGTAGTGTCCATGTTGGGATTTTTTTTAAAACATCAATATTGGAGGATAATCCATCTGTTATTAAAATGACATGCAGAAGAGCTATGATCTAAGAACTAGTTAAAATATTGCAGAAACTTAGGATAATAGGGAGCCTTCAAAGTTTTACTGAGAACAAATGTCTATGTGCAAGTTACCTGTCTCTCTTTGAATTTGCTATGGAAATACTAGAAAATTCAGAAATGCTATCGGTACTATTAAACCATTCATTAATATTAGTGCTTCAAAATCCCCACGTATATATCCAATATATACAGCTACCGGTAGTCCTTGGCTTATGACCACAATGGAGTTCAAAATTTTGGTTGCTAAGCAAGGTGGTTGAGTTGTACCCCATTTTACAATCTTTTTTTGCCATAGTTGTTAAACAAATCATTGTAGTGAATCATGCAGTCATTAAGCGAATATAGCTTCCCCCATTGACTTTGCTTGTCAGAAACCAACTGGGAAGGTTACAAATGACGTTCGCATAACCCCAGGATAGTGCAACTTTTTTACATACATGTCAGTTGCCATGCGCCTAAATTTTGATCACATGGCCGTGGGGATGCTACAATGGTTATAAGTGTGAAAACTGGTCATAAGTCACATTTTCAGTGCTCCTGTAACTTCAAATGATCACTAAAGAAATGGTTGTAAGTCGAGGTAATGTAAGTCAGCGATGACACATCAAATCTGAAAAAGGTTCAATTGTAATTTGCTGTGCTTTTGCCATGTTTCCTTTTTGTCCCATGCTTCTTTTCTTTGTTTTTGCTAGGCTGGCTATGAGCTGGTTACAATAGAGGGGGAGAGTCTACAGAATGTAACACACCAGCGAGCTGTGGACATAATCCGCCAAGCCTACCGCAACAAAGCTAAGGAGCCCATGGAGATTGTGGTGAAGGTGCCGAAGAAACTCAAATAAATGTTGCAAATCAAGCAGTCAATGCTGAAGAATGTGGTCAGCTCAGAAATCGGAGGGTGCTGCAATGCGACTGTTAATGAAGAATCCGTTCAACTGGTATACCTGCTTATTGTTCAGAAAGATATGGTACCCGGGAAACCAATTGCTGGCAAAATATCTGCCCCTCAGCAAGCATTCAGGCTTAATGGAGCAAGTAATAGTTTCCCAGTTCTGGAGAGGCCTGTTTGGAACAGGACCAGGCAAGATCAAAGATCACATTGTCCAAGTCAAGCAACAAGTATCGTTTCCAAAACTACAGTTAGCTGCAAATGGACAGCTGTCACTAAGAGCAATTGTTTTGGAATGAGTTGGCATCTCAGTGGAGGAAATATTGTTTTTGACATTCCGACCCACCCCAGTTGACACTTCTAGATGATAAGGCCAGCTCCACTAACTGGAGCCAGAAGGAAAGAACTACAAAGAAAGGTCAATATTAATCACTGGAGGGATGTTTGTTAATTCAGATTCAGTAATGGACCATAGAATTAAATTTAATAAATTTACCTACACTCATGCATTTGTAAGTGAACCATAAAGTTTGAAAGACAATAATCCAGAGTCTCAGATTATAAATTCAAAACTCTGGATGTAATATTCTCACTTGAATCTCCTTTAATCCATTGTTGAGTGAATAACAAACTGGCAGTGATCCAAAAAAAAAAAAAAAAAACACCCAGGAAAACAAAGAGGCTGTCATTGTTTTGCATCCGGCCTCAAAAGCCAGTTTCAGTGACTGCAAAGATGCAAGTCAGCAAGGAACACAGACTTTTAAAAAATAAAATGACTGCGTTTGTGGTGTTCTCTAAAAGCCAGATCCAACAGTGTCTTCAAGATTGTGTTGGTTATCACCTAACTAAGAAGATTAACTAAAGAATATTGGTATTATTTTCTTATTCCTGAGCTGAAGTAACTTTACTGGGGATCAACACTGGATGATTTCCAGGTCAATATTTCTCATATGGAACAATTGTCATCTGTTTACAAAGTGCCGCCACCAGCCAGAGTGGAAGGAAAAAATGCAATACTGGTAGAAGTTCATTTAGACCCAGTTTTTGTTTTTAGACCCAAGAACAAAAGCAGGGATGAGAAATTACTAAGCATACTCTGTGCTATAAACATTCAGCTCTGCCTTTGTCCACCATTAGGATAATTCCATCCTCTGCTCATCCTTCCACGATTCACTGTCCCATCCATCAAATTTACATGTGACCTTTTCCTTAAAAAAACCAGACAATTTATTAGTTTGTTTGTTTTTTATTTCACACTTTTCTTTTGGTTTGTACAAGAAATTTACACCACCTGGAAAATATACAATTTCAGAAATAAAGTAAAAGAAAAATATACAGTGGTGCTTAAAGTGGGTTAAGCGAGAGGTATAGGTTGCTAATAGTTATAGAAATGACATGCACCAAGCTTTTCCTTTGGTCTAATGGTGTTGTATCAACACATCCATTTTGCAAGCTCTAGTAACAGTGGGCAAAAGGGAACAATGTCCAGAAGTGAACTCAGATTCCTCTTGGAATGCACAGAATTTCCAGAGTGTAGCTAAATGCCACCATCCTCTTGCAAATAGTCCCAAACTCTAGCTGGGCTACACCCTTCACATTTTTTTCCTCTATCTGTTCATTTTCGCATGAAGAACAACAAGAGGACCTGAAGCAAAAGTTACCCTAAGCTAGCAGAAAGCAGCTGCTCTCTATTCTAGCAATATGGCAATTCTTCCCGGATTGGCCTAAATAGGATGTCAAAATTACAGTATGCTGTACTTTGGCTGCTTCCCAGCCAAAGCACCAATTCTGGGCAGTTGACTGTTTTATAGCCAGAAGAAAAAGGCTAACAAAATCTAACCAAGCTGACATAGTGAGCATGCCTTGCCACTGCCTGGTTTAATTCTCATGGGTTGGAACCAAAATATAAAACCTGCTGTGAGGGTCCTTTATTCAACCCACTGATCCAAATCTCTTCAGCCTCTTGTAACCTAAATGAAGTTTGTTTACTTAGCCTGAAAAGAGGACTCATATCTCTCCAGGAGAGCACTTCAATCTGTAGTTAACTGGCTGTTTTGTCAACCCAGTTCCTTTGGGAATGGCTTTTCTGCAGTCCACAATTCTGACTTACCCTGTTTCACTGACCATTTTTCTCCTGAGCATACACTGGAAGACAAAGAGAGGAGGTCAGTTAACAATCTAGTAGCCCCCACATCTTTCTTTATAGAAGACTGAGGGTGTGTTTGTGTGTGTTGCACATTAACCTCTGCAAACAGAACTTCTTTTCTTTGAAAGGAGCTCCTTGCAGTTGTCACTGGCCTGTGAGGGTAGGGAATCAACAGTAGGTCTGGACTGAGTACCCACTGAAGTTATTATATCCAAATGCAATCAATAAACTTGATTTGGGTATAGATGCATGGACAGCTTTAAAGGAGAGGAAGCTGCACAGACTAGGAACCATAGTCTGGTATGCAATTAATTACTTTTGCAGATTACAAAAGTAGTTATTGTACCCCAACAGGATAGACTGCCCTGCAAACATTTGTAGGACTTCACGGTTCTACAAATGATGATGGTTCAGACTAGACCAGATCTTGCAAAAATGATGGGAAGGGAATATGGATGCCTGGGAAATGGAGCTTCCGGAACTATAGAGGATATTGTAGAAGGAAACAAGACTATTATCAGGGAAATGCAGGAGATTTAAACTCAGCCATCTTTGACCTTCAAATAAACAGGACATGGATGTTGTTGGGCAAACAGGTGGAGGCTGGATGAAGGTGAATGGTGAGAGAGACATACCCAGGCATGCAAGGTCATGAGAAAGACACTCTGAGTAGCATTACAGCCGAGGACAGAAAAGGTAAGTAAGAGGAAGTGGAGTCATCCAGATCCCTCACAACCAATAGGTGTGCTATGCTTAGGCTTTATTTTAAAACTCACCCTTCAAGAAGGGGGAGGAGGGCAGCGATGACAAAGTAATGTGAACAGAAGCAGTGGAGCCAAAATATTTGGTATAGAGCTGGGGGTGAGGGATTGTAGGGAAGAAATATTCTGGATTTTTTTTTTTTTAAAACAAAGAAAGTAAAATAAGTGCACAAAATCTAGTGACACTGAATTCCAACATTTTATCTACCAAACTGTGGTGCCATAATCTAAAGATAGGCTCCTGGGATAACCAAATAGATCCTGAGTCTGTTTTAAGTATCTTTGGCTTTTAGAATACACTCTTAGACATGCCTATCGAGAAGCAAGTCCCACTGAGTGGACTTGAACATTCTTACTCTCAGGTAAGTCAATAATATGGATGCAGCAATATGTTTGGGGGGAGGGGGGTTAGGTGAGAGAGAGAGAGAGAGAGACTAGGTCTCTGTTTCCATAGCACTGGAGTCAGTGTGCTTTCCCTTTAAAAAAAAACTTAGCATAGGGTCTTCCTACAAAGTTTTATGTGGGAGAAGCCCAAGGACTACATGTAATTCTTTTCGGCTTTTAAAAATAACAGAATTTAGAATCCTGAGAATCAGCTTTGAACCTAGTGCAGTTTATTAACATTTTTGTCTTATAAAAAGAAATAAGCTTGGACTAATGCCCAGATCCCCAATTCTTTGGCTCGCATCATCTATTGGCCAAAGAATTGCCTACAAAGGTCCTTGCCCTTCATAACTACAGGATGCATGTGCAAAAAAGGAAATAAATGCAAATGTATTTCATCTGCACAGTAACAGGGTCCATAGTACAGGCTTTGATTGTATGCATTTATGTGTTTGGATTTTAAAAAAAAGAAGATATACTTCACATACAGCAGAGAAGTGGACTAAAAATCCAAGAAAAGCCTTCTATAGACAAAAGCTTCCTCAGCCGGCCTAAAACCAGCATCTAACTGGATTAGCAGCTAATTAGCTGTTGAACAGCCAAGTCTCCCCAAATTCAGCAAAGGGTGGCTGACAGCCCATTGGGTCATTACATACAGGTAACAGAGGAGCAGAGTAGAACCAAAATTCTCTACACAATCCTGGCATTCCCCATCCATGCTACTCTCATCTCCAACCAGCCCAAAGAGCAAGTGGTGATTCCCAAGGCCAATTAACATTGGGACTTAACATTAACTGAAAGGCAGCAGCGTTGAACAGCCCCTTCCAAAAGCAAAGGCTATTCCTGCTTCACTTCCAGTGAAATGCTGGAATAAAGACTGCTGCTGCTTTCAAAGGAAGGATTTGGATTCTCCTCCTCCCAGGAACTCTTTAACCAGGTCCTCCTATACCTCCTAGAGTTAAGGCAAGCTGCCTGGCTTCACACACTATTCTACTTTTAATAGCCATTAAACTGTTGACTTAAAGTTCATGACCAAGTTTAAGTGACGGAACAAGTTCTATCCCTGGGATTTATGACTGGAAAGGTATCTCTTTCCATTACTGAACTGAGGCTCACTGCATTCTCAGTTGCTCAGTCAAAATCCCAGAGAAACATACTCCAGCCTGGCCAGTATCCCTTTGTGGCAGTGTGGCCCGTTCACTATGGCTTCCACAGGCATGTTCAGATCTCAGTAGCTGCGATCTCCTCCAAGCAGATGCCTTCACTTCCATGCAGCTCATATTCATCCATGTCCCGGGCCTCAAGTTCAAGACTGAGATGGCGTAGTTGGCACTCTAAATCGCGATTGTGCCGATACATCTGGATGTAATTATGCTGCAGTTGCTTCTGGTAGCGGATGACCCTGTCCTTCTCACTTTGCCAAGTGATACGCTCAGCCTGGAAAACTTCCCGTTGCTCTTCTCCACGGCGTCGCTCACACAATAGCTCTGTGCGCAGCCGTTCAGCTTGTGCACGCAAACCCTGCAGGGTATCCGCTGCTTGTCGCTGAGCTTTTACCTCATCACATTCAGCCAACAGGGGGCAGAGTTCTCCGCTAGTGCTGCGCAAGGCATCTAATTCATGCTCCAGCCGCCCTACCTTCTCACGTAGCAGCTCTGCTTCACTCTTGCGCCTGGCCAACTCATTGGCACATACTTCTAACTCCATTGCCTTGGTACGGGCCATCTCCTGCAAACTCAAGGCCTGTTCTTCGCTTGTCTGCAGCTCAGCCCGTGCTTCCCTCAGTTGGGCCCTTAGTAACACTAGCTCATTACCCCGCTGCACGACCTCTGCCTGAGACTCCTTCAGCTGTTGCTTCAGTAATGAGATCTCACCTGACTTCTGGCAAACCTGGTAGGAAGGAAAAGAGATATAAGATGACGGGGAACATGCCACAATGTTCCATTTCAAGTTCAGCAGAGCTAAGATCTGATTCTGTGATATGAATGATGAGAGCACCTGTTGTCTTTCAGTTCGGGAATAAAAATGGACTGAGGCAGATCACAACTCAAAGTTGATTTCATGTCAGCAGAGAATGAGATTGAAAAGACTTCAAACAACCCAGTAATGTCAATGGGATGAACATTCTCCTGTTCTTTTGCACATACATTAGATCACCAAACAGTAAGTATTTCAAGGTAGCAAAACATTTCTTGTCTCATTATTTCCTCTGTTTTGCTGTCCTTCCCCACATTATTTCCAAGACCATTATCAGAATACGATAAAAAAATTGTGTGTTTTTTTATCTGGGATTCATATTAACCCTTACTTTATTTAATTACATTTTTTTCCTCTTTATGACAATCCCTTAATTCAGGGTAGAGTTGGGATGGAGTTTGACTGTTTACTGGCAGGATGCCCTTCCTTACACTTACATGGCGCAGGTATTTTTTTCTTTTTGCTCTAGGAGGGAAACATCTGCCACTACCTAGGATTGAACTCTCAACCTTCTGAGTGGGAGGTGAACATCTTCACCACTAGGCCACCACACTGTCCATTTAATCGCAATTAACTGAGTAAAATACAGTTGACTGAATCCATATGATACACTGAACTATAAACCATAGGTAAAAATCTATATTAAATAGAATAATATTTCATGACTTAATATAATGTGTGAACTGTGTGTTAGAATGTGAGAAAGTCCATGGAGTGCTAGTGTGACCGATTTGCAAAAACGTTTAAAATGGTGGTGCAGAAGAATTCTATGGAAATTCCAGCTTACTGGAAAAATAAGCTTGATCTCTCTCTAACCTATCACTGTCTAGCTAGCTGGAGGGAGGGTGAGAATCCCCATTCCTAATGCTGATGCCTCATCCAGTTCCATGGCTTTCAAGAACTACGGAAGAACACCCCTCCCACTTACCTCCCACTTGGTCTCTTCCAACCGGGGGCCCAGCTCGGTGTGTTCCCGCTCAAAGGTGGCACAGCGTTGCTCCAGCAGCTCACGCTCAGCCAGCAGCTGCACAAAGTCCTCCTGGAGTTTCTTCTTCTCCTGCTGCAGCTGGTAAATCTGTAGTTGCAACACCTGCTGACTACGCTGAGCCTTTTGGGCTGATTGCTGCAGCTTAGCACTGAAGCCCTGGCGGAGCTCTTCCATCTCTTCTTCGCAGCGCCTCTGCTTTTCCTCATATACCTGGAAGGAAGATGGGGAAAACCAATGTGAGGAACTAGCACTGACATATAAACAACTCCTTGCATTCTTAGGTTCACCACAGAATACAGGTAGTCCTCAACATATGACTGTTCATTTAATGACTGTTCCAATAGTCCCAACGGCACTGAAAAAGTGACTTTATGATCATTTTTCACACTTATGACTGCTGCAGCATTCCCATGGTCACATGATCAAAATTTGGATGCTTGACAACTGGCTCATATTTATGACGGTTGCAGTGTCATGCAATTACCATTTGCAACCTTCTGACAAGCAAAGTCAATGGGGAAGCCCAATTCACTTGAAAATCTTGTTAGCAATTTAGCAACTGCAGGGATTCACTTAACAAATGTAGCAAGAACATTTGTAAAATGAAGCAAAACTCACATAACAAATTTCTCGCTTAGCAACATAAATTATGGGCTCAACTGTGGCTGAAAGTCGAGGACTACCTGTAGTCACTTTGTATCCTGGGGGCTTTCTGTAACTGTGATCCTCCTTCCCAAAAGTTGCCTCAAACAAGGAGGTCCATGTTACTCCTTTGCATAACTGTAGCTCTTTTAAGTTCTAAGGAAGACAGTAAGTTGTGGGCAACCTGTTAAGGAAGACCCTGGACTATAAATATTAAAGGAGGACAGAATTATACTTCTGTATATACTGAATGCCACAGTGGTTGTTTGAGACAGGAAGAGGATAAAGTTTGAGAAAAAGATGAAAACAGAGATGAAAATAGCGCCCCCAGGGGGACGGGAGGACACGACCTCACTCATATGATCCAGAGGGTGAAGCAAACGCTTTATAATGACAAAATTACAACACTCAAATGGCCACTATTTGGCCATTTTAAAAATAAAAGCAAGAAGGACAGAGCTATATACAATTCTGTATGGCGAAGAAATTGGAAAGGAAAAATGGTTTTACATCTTTTCTAACACTACGCTCTGAGATTAACCGGTGAAGCTGAACAATGGCAGATTCAGGAACCAACATTTATTTGCATAGCACCTAGTTAAACTGAATTTTATTACACAATGGAGTGATGACAGCTACCAACTTAGATGACTTTAAAAGGGAATTAAGACAAATTCACAAAGCACTTGACTATTAGTCATGATGGCAATATGCCACCTCCAAGAACTGAAGCAGCATGTCTTTGCAGACTGGGATATTCAGCACATAACAAAGCTATAACACCGACCTCTAGCTGACCACACTAAAATACAAGATTTAATACTAGGGAACTTTTCATATGGGCCAACAGCAGTCTTCTTAACAACAGGTTTATTGGCAAGAAGATTTTGCGTGTAGGTACATGCAACCATTCTTAGGTCACATTAGATCTCAGCAGAAATACTTCAAAATTACCCCCCTATTATCATAAATGATAATAAAATTATAAGATATATTCCAGGAATTATTTATATGGAGGAAAGATCAAAGGAATAAAAGTTGAAGCAGCTAATAATAGAAGAACCAATCACAATAATGAAAATTAAATTATATTGCTGATTAATCCTTACAGAGGATTGATTGCTTTCCAGCAGTATTCCACTCGGTGCTGTAAACACCCAACCCTTTTTCTCCACTGAGGCTGCCAAAAATAAGGGAAAAACAAATCTGGCACTTGGCCTATCTGACCCTCAAGGAAGCTCATATTTCCGGCAAGTTGTTGAATATAATCCAACCAGTTCCAGCCCTAAACCAGCTGCTACAGGGAAGTTGCCTACCAGTCACTGATAAGGGCAGCTTTCCTGCAGAAGCAGTTTTTAGAAAACAAACATTCCCTCCCGCCTCTATATATCAGAAAGAGCACCCCCAGCTTACCTGGCAAATGGCCACCTCATTCTCATCCAGACTCTCTCTTAAATGCTGCAGCTCAGCTTCACGCTCCCTCAGCTTCTCTTCAAGTTCATGGACAAGAAGGGCTTCATCCGCGCCACTGTGCATAGGGGAACGCCCTCCACAGGAGCCACTGTCAGAGGAAGGGTGCCCGCGGCCACTCAGGGAACCCGTGCTCTTGCTTGAGGATGACCGCCCACTGTCTGAATTTGATGGGCCGGTCAGACCACGTGAGCTGCCGCTGCCGTGGCTGTCAAGATTAGCATGGCCTATGGAGATGCTGACTGGCTCTATTTGCTGGCTGCCCCCAGTGCTGTATGTGGGAAGGCTGGAGAGGGAATTACGCCCGGAGTCTGACATTGTCCCAGAGTGGGAGCTGGTGCGGCAGCTCAAAGAACTGAGTTTCTCTGTAGTGCTTACAGCATTGGCACCAAAGAGCTGGGCTAGGCTGGATTGGCTCTCATTGAGCACCGAAGTCCCAGGACGCAGAACCAAGTGGCTCTGCAGTGGGAGGTTGCGGTTCTTGGGCATAACTGGCTTGAAGGCTGTGGGGCGAATTAGCGTCTTCTCTATGTTCTGAGAAACAGCAAAAAAGCAGAACTTAGTGAAGGAAGGACAAATTAACTAAAAAAAACCTCTCCCCTTAATACGCTTTCAGTGAGCCTCAAGCAGAAACAACACATTTCATAAAGTCAACGATGGCTCCTCTTTATCCTCGTGCAAGGTTAGTGGAGGTTTGTTTCAGATAGTGCGTCATTTTCTTTATCTGGCTAGGAACAGTTCCCAGCCCAGGAAGGCTATCACCATCGGCCACTCACAGCCAACAGAGAGAGAGAGAAACACCTCACCACATTCTTTCATCAGTGTGGACTGGTTGGCAGATCTTCCTTACTCCTATGTTGCTAGAGAAGCAGAGCCGGGGGGGACGGGACACCCCTCTGATTGATATTATAGGTTTTCCCAAAAGGTGAACCACATGCTTTCACTACAATATTAAAGCGTAGGAAAAGTTTGGCAGGCCCACTGGGGGAAGGAGGAGCATTATTATTATTATTTTACTGTTCAATTTGTATTCATTGTCCTATAGACCAGAAATTGGCAAGCTGTAGCCGTCAAGTTTGGTTTTGGTTTTTTTTTTGGGCAGTTCCCAAAAACATTCAGGATTATGCTGCAAAGATTCTTAGAACACATATTGAATAAGAATGGCATCGTTTTCCTCCATTATTTTATAAATGTCAAGTGAAATAAATATGTCTCCCAAAAACCGAACCTATCCATTTCATTTGCATGGGAAGAACTAAACCTCAAAAATGATTAAAGGGCCCAAATTTTCAGCTCTAACTCTATGGGTGAAATCATCTCCCTTGGCTACCACGGGGAAAAAAATCAAATGCAGCAAAAGTTCTCCCAAGCCTAGTCACCAATACATAACCTATCCTTGCTCTAAACCGAAAGATCTAATGGTCCATGCCAAAATATTGCTGCTTCTTACCTTCTCAAGTTTCCCCGAAACAGGGACCAACTTGGGAGGCGGTCCACGGATGATGCCACTCCGTGGCTTGTCATCCTGGAGATCTTCTGCATCACTACAGGGGCTGATGGGGGATACAGCTTCAGTCCAATCTTCTTCATTGCCATAAGCATAGCTGGTCTTCTTCGTAGGGAGTCCATGGCACAGAAGCTCTTGGGAGCCAGCATTTCCACGCGGGGGGAAAGCACCGAACTCAGAGGTGGCCTTATGGCAAGGCCTGCCTGAAATAAGGCTGCTGACGCTTCCCATGTTTGCAGGGGATGAGCCGGCACTAGTACAGAGTTGGGAAGCCCCTTCAGTGGCAGATTCAATGGAGACAGGCAAGGTCTGCACTATGGCCATGATGGTCACAGTAGAGCCTTTGCAGGTGATCTTAAAGAAAGAAAATATACATATATATATATATAAATCATCTGAGAACAGCCACTAACGACAGTTAGATTACTTTGACCTTTGCGTTTTGGCTATTTTTATGAAATGCATAAAAATCTGAATGTCTACAAATCTTGACTAAGACTTACGTTCTGTGAGGATGGGTGCACATAACAAAAAACTATGCCTAAAGAAATGAACTATACCTTAATGTGTTGATCTGGATCATACAACATATTAACAAATGACCCAACCCCATTTTTTTCTCAGTCTAGTGTGCCGTCTGATTCCCAGCTACTTTTAAACTGTGTCGAAGACAGTTTTTTGGAACTATGGCATTGATTCTGTTTATGACTTGGATTGGCAAATTTTTTTTATTTTCTGTTACCTAAGTCATTAAAAGTTTAAAGAGATATCAAACTGCAATACAACATAATATACGAACCACGGCTGAAGTCAAGACCCTTACTCTCCTTGTCCCATTTCAATATAATAAATTAATATTGGTCATTTAAATGATGGTTTTTAATGATATAAAACTGGGAAACAAAATAGCAGCAGCTGATGGATATACAGATTTATTGAAAAACTTTACTGCCAGTTTCATTAGAAATGGTTACTGCCTACTGTGCTAAAATTAATCCGTTGAATGGCATTTCTCAATATTATTACGGTACTGTAGTCTTAAGTCATAGCAATTTGGTTCTTCAAAAAGAAATGGAGGCTAAGAGTTTTGCTAAGAACATTCTTTTGCCAATTGCCACTGGATAACAGTAGGCAATGCAACTTCTATTTCCTCCCCCTTTCATACACACACACACTCACTATCACACAGAGACAGAGACAGAAACACAGAGAGGTGGGGGGGACACAGCAGCCTGTCTAACTCTCCCAACATTAATTCAATTTCCCATATATAAAACCGTGCATGTCCTTCCTCTGTCCCCTGCCACATAAGCATGTGTTTTATGAAAATGGTATCAGCAGAAGAGACAGCAAAGAGATTTACACTCTTGCTGTATACTAGAGAGAAGTGGGGGACAGAGCTCAATCTTCTGACTTAGAAGGGTCCAATTCCCAGACCTGGCGTCTGTTAAGGACAACACAAGCCAGGCCTTGGACTCCATAAAGTTGTTTATTAGTTCCCAGCTCCATGCGCTACCAGACTACGGGTCATTGGAAAGGTCTGTTAAAAAGGCTAAATGGAGGAAGATGAAAGAAGCAGCTTTGGGGAGAATGGAAAACCTCATTCTGGAGTGGAACGAGAAGCAAAGAATAAGATAAAGAACAGAGTCTTTGCATATTTCACATCTCATTCACACGGGAGACATTAGCGATCCATCTATTTGATTCAACTGTTATACAGAGGCTGGTGTCAGTCACAGAAACACACTAGGAGACTTTGGGCCAGTCCAACTACTGCACAATGTTGTTTGGAAAGAGGAATTGGACAACAGAGTGTTATGTATGGACTGCCATCAGCTTTTGGAGAAAAGGTTTGATAAAAAAATAAACATTCTAAATTAGGCTAAAGTAAGATTAGGTAATTTATGCTTCAGCGTATTACAAATCCAACCAATATGTGCCTTTACTGGTATTTTGTGGTCATAAGGTTATCTACAATTCAGTTATAATAGTTATGATAGCTCCAATTAAAGCATAATATGGATTGCATATTTGAACGTACCAACTTAGCATACCATGCCAATACAACAACTGTACTTTGTTTATATTTAGCACGTTATGTGAATCCAGCCAAAAAACATCAAAGCGATGATTAAGAGAGCCAGGAAATTATATTAAAGCCTACTTTCCATGGATGGTGATGGTAGGGTGTTTGTTTTCCTTCCCTTGATTCAGGCAGACTTGCTAAATAAAGCATCAGATCTTAGAGACTGTTGTTTGCAGATCTTCCCATACTTCTCATGCCCTGGAGTTCTTACGCAGATGCTGTGTTTATATGAAAACCTAACTCAATTTTACTGGGATGAGGTGTGCGGGTGGGAGGGGTGGTTTTTCTGTTTTGTTTTCTGAAAATGCCTCAAGTCTAATTTT
>JANHFT010005601.1:182096-193591 GCA_032467955.1 Pseudoxenodon macrops
ATGCTCCTGGCGGTGGAAAGCAGCTTAGTGAACGGATGTGGCTGCCGTCTGTGTATGTGTGTGTGTGTGTGTCCCTCTGTCCCTCCATCTCTCTCCATCTCTCTCTCTCTCTCTCTCTCTCTCTCTCTGTGGAGGCTAGGGACCCCACAAACGGGCCTATTTTTGGCCTCCGTGGCCTCCAGAACCCCTCTGCCACCCAAAAACGGGTGTATTTTTGGCTTCCTGAGGCCTCCACACATCCCATTTTTGGCCTTTGCCTCCATAAGGCAGGTGGGGGTCACCGGGTGGGTGGGGCGATGTGGGTTGGGACAGCCTCGTGGTCCCACGTGGGCTGGGTTAATGGCTTCAGTGGGACATATCCGGCCCATGGACTGTAGTTTGAGGACTCCTGGTTTACACAATATCAGCTGCATCATGATTTCTACACCAAATGTTAGGTAATTATATGAGGTACCCACTGAAGTTTTTGGTTGGACAGCCAGGGTTATTTTAGCATTTGTTTTCATTTTAGCATTTCAGTAATTTATAAATACACTCTACTTTTCCTACTTCTCTACTCTACCTTAACCTATTCATCTTTAAAACTCTGGTTATGTTCTATTAACTTTAATCAGATAGATTTTAACAACATTCTGTTATTATGATATTATGTTGCTTGCCTATTGGCCTTATACTCCACAGCCGTTATTTGTCAGCAAAATATCCATTTTAAAATTCTAAACCAACTCAACGCTGACTAAGGTGCTAGTATTTACCCCCCAGGGATTGCTTTGATATTTTTTAAAGATGTGGTATTACTTTGATGGTAGAGTTGGAATATTTGAGAGAGATGCTTTAGACTCCCTTGTTTCTTTGGTGAATGGTTAACACTGTTCTCAGCCAGGCCTTCCTGCAGGCTGAATGGTTTGCCTGCATCAGATAGTGAAGAGTTAACTTTTCCCATGCTTTAGCCATATGACTGGAACATGATAGATTCCATCCTGTCATATGAAGCTTGATATGTTCTGAATGGGGTGTTCTGCATCCGGAGTTTATTTAATTTGTTGAATTCTTTTTGGAGCAAAGGACAGTGCTGAATAAACAAAGGGCTGGAGCTAATTGCTTAGGCAGGACTTAGTAGGAATGGTGCCCTGACAAAAACTTGCTAAGGTTCTCCATAGCCAAGGAAATACCAAGAACAGCCCTTTAATCCATCTTCATACAGAATCATTTGTGTAGTAGATAGAAAAAGAAGATGGTTTTAATACCGAAAAATCGTCACCTCCCTGCCCACAATTTCTTTTCTCTCTTGCAATACTTTTCCTATTGTCATTGGGCCAAATACAGGTAGTCCTCAACTTACATCCATTCATTTAGTG
The DNA here is from genome assembly GCA_032467955.1 of Pseudoxenodon macrops. Taxonomy (NCBI): domain Eukaryota; kingdom Metazoa; phylum Chordata; class Lepidosauria; order Squamata; family Pseudoxenodontidae; genus Pseudoxenodon; species Pseudoxenodon macrops. Next base: position 183,455 of record JANHFT010005601.1, read on the forward strand.
ACCATTCAAATTTACAACAGCATTGAAAAAAGTCACTAATTACCATTTTTTCACACTTAAAACCATTCTAGCATCTCCTGGTCACGTAATCAAGATTCATCCGCTTGGCAACTGGCATGTACTTTGGACGATTGAAGGGTCCCGGGGTCATGGGTCACCTTTTGCGAATGTCTGACAAGCAAAGTCCATTGGGAAGCCAGATTCACTTAACAACCGTGTTACTATGGTAACTTAACAACTGCAGTGATTCACTTAAGAACTGTGGCAAGAAAGGTCGTAAAATGCAAAACTCACTTTAAAATGTTTCACTTAACAACAGAAATGTTGGGCTCAACTGTGGCTGTAAGTTGAGGACTCTCTGTATCCCTGCATTGTAAAGTATTGTAACTTGCTGTGCATGCGGTAAGAAATATTTTAATATCATAGTGAAATTGGCATGTATAGCTAAAAATCCAAAGCAATTTCCAAGAGAGTTTATATATCAAACTGAAATGTACGTCCCATTTCCCAAATTAGAAAGGCACGGCTGCAGGTTAATATTTTCCTAACCAGGTGCCTCTCAGGTTTGTTGGGCTACACTGAAATACTGTCTGGAAGATGATGGGAGTTTACAGTTATGGCAGATTATGAGGAACTTGTATCACAGAAGACATTAAACTAGGGCAGTGATGGCAAACCTTTTTTTGCTCGGGTGCCAAAAAGGAGCGCATATGTGCGATAGCGCGTGTGTGTGCCTACACCCATAATGCAATGCCCTCATCCCCGTGCATGCGTGCACAACCAACCCCCCCGCACTCCACACACACACACACACACATGCGCGCAGGCCTAACTGAAGCCTCTGGACTTCTGGTAGGCCTATTGGGCCAATTTTTGCCCTCCCCAGGCTTTGGAGGCTTTCTTGAAGCCTGGGGAGGGTGAAAACAGCCTCCCCCCGCCCTCCGGAAGGCCAAAAGTCAGCTGGCAAGCGCACACATGCACGCTGGAGCTGACACAGGGCAAAGTCTCGCGTGCCCTCAGATATGGCTCCACGTGCCATCTGTGGTTCGCCATCACAGAACTAGGGAAAGCTAAGATAAACCATGGTGTCATGCAGCTCTTCACATGGCTGCTGTGATTTAGGACAAAATCTCTTGAAAAGGAAATATGGTTGTTTTTTTTAATTGCTGCAATTATGTAAGCAAGCCAGAGACCCCAACAGTCACATAACCATGACTGTGGCCACCTTCAGGAGATGATTCAAATCTAAACTCTTTTGTTGGGCAATCTCTGCAAACTGAAGTTTTATGTTACAGCCCCTGCATTAAATAAACCATAACAAAGCAAGTAGAACCAAATTTAAAGCTACGTTCACGGTACAAAAATATGGGGGAGGCTTGAAATTGTAGCCCAGCAGAGTTTCTGTTGGGACATGTTCAGAGTCCATGGAAGGGCAGGATTGTTTCCATGACAAGAATGCAGGATACAGCCAGCTTCTCTACAGGAGCCAGGCTGTTTCTTCCCAGAGCACTGGAATACTCTTCCTTTCTGTTCCTTTTTCTTTCTTTTTAAATCTTTTTTTGTCCTTTTACAACACAACAATGCTGATGATAAAATATAAAGTCCATTGCTTCAACAAGTGTCCTCAATAAATGGATGATGGATATGTTCATCCAGCATTTCAAAAAAAACTAAATTATGTCCTATCACAGGCAAGATCAAATTGCATTTACAAAAACTATAGTGAAAAGAAATGCAGCACAAGTCAGTTAAATAACTAAAATGGGACCAGAAAAGTAAATATGGTTATGATGCAATTGTATTCTTTTCTAATTTTCCATTCTTTTTTAAACAACAGTAAGTTTTGTATTAATTTGCATACCGTAGTTTTTTAGTGCATTTTTTTTCTTTTGCCAGAAGAGGATCTTGTAGTGTTTGAGGGTGATTTACAGTAAAACAGACATGAGAAGACTCGAGCGTCTTTTGTGTACGTTCCTAGAACAAAGTCATCCGTAGTGCAAACAAGTCCAAATACTGGTTTGAACTTGGGCCAATGGGGTGGGGGTGGGGGGGTTGGAGAAGCCAATTAGTTATTATTTCCTGTGAGCCACACAAAAATGGGGAAATCTAAATCTAACCAAAGCAACAATTCTAAACCGTTTTATTTAAGTGAGAAAAAGCAGGCCTGTAATTGCTAAACAAGTTGGAGACAAAGCCTTACCAATCTACTGCTGATCATCCAGTCCTGAATAAAAGATTTCAATCTAGGTTTAGCCCATTCCAACTAATAAACACAATATTTCCAGCCTCCTGCATCATGGAGATAAGCAGTCGGTTGCAGACTCTGACTTCAAGTTCAGCATGTCCCAGCTCACTACTGTGATTTTCTTCTTCCCAAGTATCAACACTCCTGTCCCAATGACAAGGAAACACCCCATGCAAAACAACAGAGAGGATAGGAAGGCCTTGTTCAGCGGGCCTCCCACATGTGCACCAGTTGGGCCTGTTCTGGAGAAAATTCAGCCTGCAAGGAAAGCACGCCCTTCTCTCACCGCATCGATCTGAATATCACCGAGTAACTGGTAGTATCATCTCGGTGTAGGAATGACGTAGGTGCCCTTTGTGACCACAGCCAGCAAACAGCAGCAATTTCCCCTGAGGAGAGTTTGGAGCAGAGGAAGGGTCTGTAGACTTGTTGCTTCCAGGAAGGCGCATTCTTCTGCTTCAAGTTCTGAGCCTGGATTTTTAAAAATAAAATAAAACAGAGATGCGGAAACAAGTCCTTTTGGCAGGCAAACATACTGCCAGATGGAGTGGGAGGAGATGGAACATTTCTGCACAAGCCCTAGCCCTTTGCCAGTCAGCCAGCAAGATTTAGAATCTTAGATCTCAATATCTCTACTAGCAAGTGCTAAATATCAAAGGCAGCTCCTTATGTTACCTGATACTTAGTGTAATATTTTGTTTCCCTTAAAGTGGACATTCCCTCAAAGAAGAGATGCAGCCTGACTCCTAAAAGCCTGAGTCAATAAGAAAAGCAACCTTCATTCCCCTAGCAAAATAAAAATAAGGCATGTGCACCAGTGGGTATGCACAACATGTAAAGATCAATTGAGAGGTCTCTATGGCTTTGCCAAAAAAAAAAAAGGGGAGAGAGTTTAACATAGTTATCTCTTAAATGCAATGCCCTCATCCCCGTGCATGCGTGCACAACGAACCCCCCCCCCGCACTCCACACTCTCCTGACTCAAAAAAATTTTTTAGGGCAACTCCATGGAATTCATTCTTTGTTTGAAAATGATACTGGAGATAATTCTGTTAGAAACATACAGCTGTGCAAATGGGAAACAAGCAGACATGTAAGTGCCACTAAATTTTGGAACAGAAGCAAACCTGCATTCCAAGACCCTAAAATTTGGCTTCTGCAACCAAAATAGCTACAGTAACCAGCCCAATTTCAGACATCATCTACCTAGCATTTTTCTCATCAAATTCCTATAGTAACATACAATACAAATACTAGCCAAAGATCCTGTGACCTTGTCTTCTCTACTTTGACTCAGAACAACCACAAGCAACTTAATTGTCCAGTGGTCATATTAAAAAAGAAAAACATTATAGTAGATGTTACTTCCAGGAAGACCATGTACTCTAGAAAACCTTTCGCATAATCTCCTATGTGAAGTGGTAAATAGTGGCTATTCAACAGAGAAGAAAAATACATTTTGTACATTCTCAGAAGCATCAACTAAGTTCATTATATTATCATATTTGCCAAAGCACAACATGGAATGTTTCTTCTGCCAAATTTTCCTAGGACCTGTTTTATATCATTGTTTACCCCAATCTGGTGTCCTCCAGATGTATAAATCTTTAGTATCCAAAGGCCAGGTTGGCTAGGAGTTCTGGGAACTGAAGTCCAACACATCTGGATGCTATCAGATTGAGGAATGTTATTTAAACGTTTAACTAAAACTAAAATCTTTGGAATCTGAACCCAGAGCGTCATATGCTTGCCAGCTAAGAATTGAGAAAAAAATGTTCTTTACTGCCATCTTTATTACAACCATTGTAGAATTGTTAGCATCTCATCCTATTCTATATCAGTTAGATGCCAAAGAGCTTCTTAAACTTCTGCATATACGTTTCTTATACAGGAACATTTTTTATGCTGCACTGAAAGTGGCCTCTGAGGGTCCTTTAAGTCGCCATTCTGATTTTTTCTATTCTATTTTTATATGACATGACATGACATCCCATCGATGCAAATGACATTAAGTAACAGGAGACAAGCCTCCCTGCAGAAAGGAACTCATAATCTAAAAGTCAACAAGACCTCAACAAAGGAACAGGAGAGACATAGAGACAGCAAGAAACGGGGTGATGCCAGAAGAATGGCTCCTACTGTTATCAGTTGTACAGCTATTTCAGTTTTTCAGTACAGTTTTCTACTTTTAGAAGAATGAAAAGGGATTAAAACAACAATAGGAGAACAGAGTTACAAATGAGAAACAATAACATCGGGAGCCTTTCACATGTTTACAAATGAAGGATCACAGATTCTTGGTGTTCTGTCAGCAACGTCTTTGCTTGCAAGGCGTTTTATTACCTAACTAGGTAACATGTCCTACAATCATGTTTGGGCTATTGTTGATAAACTTCCCCACCCCCTTTCTTTGAGTTCTCTGTACTTTATACTAAAAGTTGTATAAATATAATTCCTCTTCTAGCAACATTGGAGGGAATTCCTATCATGCCTGTTGTTGATTTCAACATCCTGGATGCTTTTAATACTTGGAAAGTTCTTCATTTTTTTTCTTGCAGCATGAAGCCTTGCAAAGCATGCCTGGCTTGCTATTAAAATTTCCACTTAGCAGGGGAAAAGAATACTGCTAGGAAATAAAAATAAATAAAAATGAAATAAATAAAAATAACACATAAAAAATAAAAATAAGACCTGTCTTCTGAAGAGACGGCCCACTGGGCCTGGTTTGCATTTTTTACACCACCGCATTGGTAGTTAGATCTTCCTGAGTGCATGCACATGCACACAGACACACACTCAATAAAAAGCATTTTTTTCCTTATTTATAGACTATCTAGTTAAGCTTTTTCTTTGCCATATTGAATTTTGACACTGAGGAATTTGTTTTTTGTTTTTATGATGTTTTAAATAAATGAGCATCTACCTGCCAGCTGAGCTAATAAAACCCAGACATAGGTTTTACATCAGAGAATGATAACAATTCTAGGTGGGGGCTGTTTATCCCTTCAGGATTATTCAACATATGGAAATATGTGATTGCCTTGAAGGTAGCAAACATGGGAGGAAACCGATTATGACCAGAAAGGCTCACCCCAAAGTATATAAAACATACTGCTTGCTTTGCATTCAAATTATGCTCAACTGAAAAATTAGCATAAATATGCTAAGAGACAATTCATATCACCAATGTATACTCTGTGAACCTAAGATACTGATTTCATCAAATTGGGCTTAATACTTAAAAAGAGCAACTGAGTAACATAACCCAAAATGTGATCAAAATATAAACTGAAACCATATATGGTGAAATACTTCAGAAAAACAAAAGACAAAGAGAATGTTTCTCTGAAATGGAGTTCTCAAATTTTAATTTTTTTTGGGAAGCAACGAAAACTTTAGCAAAGACTACATGAATACTGAACTCTTAAGGATATAAGGTATATATCAAGTCTTAATTACTGCTTGACCTCTACTTGATTTTGTGAGAAAAGTCAGACTGGTTCATCTATTCATTAAGTAGTAGAGTAACCTTCCCTACTTCCGTTTCCTGATCTAACCATTACACTATCATTTGGATGGCATCATACAATTGTCTATATAATTCTTAATTTAGTATTTGAGTCTCAAAATAAATATGCAGCAAACATTCTCACATTTGCACATTTCCCTAATCCACAGCCTCTTCAACTTCATTATTCCATCAAGCATCATTTTTCATTCTTCCTCTTGTAAAATTCCACACGCATACTTTTTCATAGAAGATGCAAAATTACTCTCCCTGGACTTGTTCTATTTTCTTTCTGATTTCCCCCTTCCTCCCTACTTTCTTTTTTTCTCCATGCCCATCCATATTTCTTCTTTACCTTTGCAAAGATCCCTTTCCCACTGCAGAATATTTGAACCACTGTCCCTCTGGCATTTATTTTTCTATTTCTGAATGCAGCATTTTGCAATAGTTGAAATATCCAAAGGAATTTCAGGCAGTCCTAAGCATATTATATAATATATTTCTCAAAACAATTGAGGAACAGAGAGCAAGTCAATCCCATTATTTCCTACAAATGAGAAAACTCCAGGCAGAGACAAGGATGTTTTATTATATAAGCATGGCAGAAGAATATGTCTTTGAACTCATAACCAGGCAAAATGAACACCACACCCCAAGGAAATAGATAACAGCCTGTCCTCAGTCCATTACAGACATTGTAAGTAGCTATGTCATTAGATTTAGGTCTAACCTTCTTCCATGAGAAAAATCACATGCTCTGTGTTTATTTCTCACTTCTCCTTAGTTTTGTCATACCCCATTATTAAGTCAAGGTAAAATACACCAGAAAACTCCCACCTTGGCCAGATGACATTTTAAATGAAAGAGTCTTGCATATTACTTATTTCCTTACATAGAGTTCCATGATTTTTATAGGCTCTATCCAACTACTTACATTTTTTAAAATAAATAGCCCAATTTCTGATACTTGATTGATGTGAACAATAGAGAAATCTCGGTAAGAAGTATTGGTTTTGACACAGCAGCTTTCACGCGGAGGCTAATATACAAAATAAGGAGCACAAATGATTCCCAGGGAATGTGTCCTTTCAGTAATCCATCCTTTTTCAAGAGGAATGTGGCATGGTAATAGAAAACAAAGGAAACTGCTTCATACTTGGTCAAATGCAAACTTTAATACCATCAACATTGACCAGTACTGGCTCTCTAAGCTTTCTAGCAGTGAGTTTTTAGTTCTTCCGGGAATTGCTCAATAATTAACCTGCAATTTTCTGTGTTCAGTGATGTTAGTACAGCTACCATTCCGTAGCTTTCATCAGATTTCGTCTTTCACAAAATTGCACAACAATAAACTTTGTCATTCTGCAAGCTTTTTTGTAACCAATCATTCAATTACAGTGGAACCATATTAAGTGATCATGCGTGAATCTTTGCAGGAAGCAGCCAAACGATCCACTGCTGTTAGTGACCAATCAGAAGGTATGGTGCCTGTCACTAGATTCTCCTGTGATCAAGGAATCACCAAGGGATCCAAATCTAGCCCTCGCTTAGATGGAAATGTTTCTCAGCTTTCATAAATCTACCTCTGAGGAAAAGAAAGTCTATTCTCTCCCCTATATGGGCTACAAAGATCCAGATGGCTGCTGGATCACTGAAGAGAGGTAGGAAATCACCTCACTCTTGCTCCACAAGAAGCATTTTTAAACAAAGAGTGCAGAAACAGGCCACAAAGTAAGCAAACTTACGTGACTGGACCCTCTAATCAGAGCCCAGGAAAGCAGTTGAGCCTGTTCCTGCCCAGCAGATGAAGGAGTACAGTCTTGTCTGGCTCTGTCTGGAGTTTTACACAGACCACGTGCACGTTTGGGCTTGCATTAAAACAGCTACAGACTCAGAGGAAAACAAACTTCATTTAAAGAGGAAAGTAGCAACATTTTCCACAGTGTTATATGTAGAAGTACAATACTACAAGGCTCCTTTTATCTAAAGACCTGAGACAACATAAGCAGATAACTAGGAGCAGGACATCAAAAACGAAAATTCCACAGCCGAAGGAAGCCATTTTAAGCACTTCCTTTACAAAGGCAACAGTGTCAAGTAACTACTGAGCTGTTCTTGCAACTTATTTGTGACAGTTTTCATTACATATCTGAACAATTTATTTTCTAAAGAGATTTCCCCCCCCAAATGACTAGAAGCCCAGGATTACATTACTCAGTTCAGACTCAGGACTACAAATATAGCATGGAAACCAACTTTATTCAAGTGGACACTTGCAAGTTTTCACAATAAATCTGATTGTGATGCCTTGATAAACTTATAACTTTCTGGATACAAGACTAGGCACCATCAATTTTATTCCAATGAATCACATAAGAAGAAATTCAGAAAGACCCCAATTCTATCCTGCTTTTTAATTTTCCAGTAGGGGGAGAGCAATGTGGTGTTCATAGCAATGTTCCTTCATGTATCTACTTTAGTACTACTTTAGTAGACTATCTTCAAAATAGAAAGCGAAGCACATTACCAAACAAAGCACAAAAATAACATGTATTTGCTACAATATCACACAGAGGCATTGCTAAAATCTGGGCCTGCTACGTTGCTTTCGATAAATGAGTGTTTCATGACTGGCCATGCCCACTATGGCAGCTATTTTGTGAGCATAAGCACTACCTGCTTTCAAAGTTCTAAACAGAGGGAAATATACGGTATGTATATATAAGATTTTTGTATTTTTTGCTTGTTTATTGTATGTCTATTGTATGTAAATTTTTGTATGTTTTTGTATGTTGTTTTAAAAAAAACCCGTAATAAACATTTTAAAAAACAACAACCAATAAATAATTAAATATAAGATCTCAAGAGCATTGATATTGGAATGTTGGCCCAGATTGTGCAATCTAACCTCTTTTTTTTTCCCCTTGCAACAAACCTGAATAGTAAGTGCTTGTGAGAACCTTGCTTTCTTGGTTATTGATTATGACCTGAACAATTCCTTTCTCTAAAAATAGAATTGTGCAGGAGAAACTTTTCTATGTGATTCTGTTGCATGCATACACTTTACCCAGAAAGGCATTGGTCTCATGGAAAAGGAGAAAGAGGGAGGGCCAGCTTTCTGTTATTCACGTATTTTGTTGAGGTTCATCAGCGCAAAACTTTCTTTGCTTGCAGCTAAAACCATCTGTGCATCTGTGAAAGATTGTGTGTTTGGGTCATACAGATACGGCTTTATCAATTTCAAAATTTGTGTCTGACGAAAACACAAAGGAGAAAAAGTCACTGATATGCAGCACACAGTGAGATCTTTTTCCATATTTTAATATGCACCAACTACTTAATATTCCACAAGTTTAAAAAGTATGTCTCCTTTAACATTCCTCGTTTTCTTTCTAATCCTTTAAAACCCTTAATTAAATCGAAGCCTGGCTAAAAAAAAAATTTGTTATCAACTTCTTTGCAGGCCATATATTTTAATCACAATTTGATGACAAAAATTAGATACCATTTGCATTCAGCATATAATCAAGAATAATAATAACAATAATAAAAAGATTATCCAAACAGAAGTTTTGTTTTGATTTTTGAGGCATGAGGATTAAGAAATAGATCCAAAAGAGGCCATAGGGCAAAAAACACAGACTTCAAACATTTCCATTCAATAATCAAAGACAAAAACTCCTCTAGTTTTTACAAATAACGTTCAAGAAAATAAATTTGTCGACAGTTTCTGCTCCAGAGAAATTCCATCATTTCATCAAGCTTACTGATTTGCTTAAAATGTCTTTGAAGTTTTTACATAGAAAGAAATAACAATTTGGTACTGTATATATTATTTACAGGGACAAAGTAAATAAATGCCCATAAAAAATGGGAACTTTTCACCCAATCAAATTAAACAACCACATCTCACATTCTTATATTTGTGTTAAAATGTGCCCTTAGAAGTACATGAAAATAAATATTTCTCTCTGAAAACATTGACTAGGGAAGTGATTTCATAATTGTATGGAATTTTTTCAGTGGCTTTTAGACTATTTGTCATTAAATGTTTAGCTTCACACCTGAGCATCTAAAGGTGCATCTATTACTGGATTGTGCCTTTTAAGGCTACAGATAGATAACAGTGTCAGGCCTGCATTTTGGCCTGCCACACTTTCAGCTATTCTACTATGCATTTTTCTGTTGTGGGAAACTTGGGAGGGGGTATAGTGTGGAGTTGGAGAAATGTAGCCATGTTTACATTCTTTCTACTAAGCCAAGGTCATCCTTTGTCTTCACACCAGACCGGGACGAGGTGGGGGCATCTGCCAACATGGCAGAGAGAGATTGGACCATGTGACGGACTTGTGGGTGTGAGGGCAGGATCTTGAACTTTCAACTA
>JANHFT010005601.1:193691-214433 GCA_032467955.1 Pseudoxenodon macrops
GACTAGGGCATCACATAGTAGCAGTCTTCTAGTATTTGAGGGGCTGCCACAAAGAAGAGGGAGTCAAGCTATTCTTCAAAGCACCTGAGGGTATGATAAGAAGCAATGAATGGAAACTGATCAAGGAGAGAAGCAACCTGGAAATAAGGGGAAACTTCCTAACAGTGAGGACAATTAACCAGTGGAACAGCTTGCCACCAGAGGTTGTGGGTGCTTCATCACTGGAGGTGTTTAAGAAGGGAATTGACAGTCACTTTTCTGAAATAGTATAGCAGGAGGATGGACTAGAAGACCTCCAATGTTCTATTCTATCCTATCCTATCCTATCCTATCCTATCCTATCCTATCCTATCCTATCCTATCGTAAAACATACAGTTTGCATCCTCTTAGCAGAAGTCAGGGGCAGAAGCCAGAAGATCAGCAGCAAGAGAGGGAGCCCAGCCATTCTTGTCACCTTTGCTCTTAGATCAAAAATCCAGGTTTATACAGAAGGTGAATTGCAGGTACTCTGTGAAATCTCAGAAAAGCTTCAGCACAGCAGAAGCGGCTGTGCCCCATGGATGGGCCCCAGGGCAAATGTATATCAGCCATGCTGCCTCTTTAGCCATGTTTGGGCTGTTGCCAAAGAGCAGACAAAGACCAGCTGAGTCTCAACAAACCCCGGACTGAGCTCTTTGCAAGACAAGGGGCCACGTCCTTCCCCTGCTCCCCACTCTCAGTTTTTGTTCAAGGATCATATGATAGTTATGGCCAAGAATTTTGTTTTGCTTAAGCTTCAGTTTGTTTGTTTGCAAAAACCAAGATTTCTATCACCCCACCCCCAATATTCTCTAATCTATGTTGACAATTTCAATTCTAGACAAGCCACACAAAACATTTAGCCCTACAAATTTAGAGGAGAAACTTCCAATGTGAAATGTTAACAATAAATACTGCAATGTTCCCTTTTACGGCTTTCTTTTAAAACGAATATATGTATGTATATATAAGATTTTTGTATTTTTTGCTTGTTTATTGTATGTCTATTGTATGTAAGTTTTTGTATGTTTTTGTATGTTGTTTTTAAAAAAACCATAATAAACATTATTTTAAAAAAAAACAAAGTTCTAAATAGGTAGTTGGCAAAAACAGTGGTCAGGAAAATAAAATATTTAAATTTGTAATCAGTTGTCTTTTGCTCACTACCTCTTTCTTTCGTTTGTCTCCCTCTCCCCACTTTTTTTTTTTTTTTTTGCATACATAAATATGCATAGCTTGTCCTACATGCACAAAAGTGGGTATGTCTAATCAGATCTTTGTAAAGTCATTTCTGCCCTGGAGATCAGCTACGAATTTTTTTGGGAAAAACCATGGTGGAGGTAGCTGATAGGTGGATTACCAATTCTTTTTTTATCACATATTCTTTGTCACATTTAACAGGATTAGGGCAAACCAGATAAAAGTATAGATCTGTCAAGGTCCCATTGGTTTTAAAAGAGCATTATCTGCAGACTGACCCCAACTATACTTTTTCACGCTCAGAAGCTAGTAATTTTAAATGAATGTTACTTTTTGCCTCATCACACATACTTTAGAAATGACCTCTGATTTGTTATTACCATGTGCCTCCTAGCTCTGACTTGTTTTGTTCACTGCTATCTCTGCCATCAAAGATGTTACCTATTTTGGATAGAAGCTATCTATCTGTTCTCATTCTTCATATTTTGTCACGTTAAGTGCCATTGTTTCAGATATCAGATCTATCTAATTTAAATACATCTAGATTAAAATCAGCATTGGAAAAGCAGAGTGAGGTGGAGTGGAGTCTAGCCATGGTTTCCAAAACATGCAGTTTTTTTAAATATAGCACTGCAAATTGCTAACCACAAATTTGGAAGGCTACAAGTTCATGGAGGATTCATCACACTGTAAACTAGCAGTTTCTTCCTTACCTTACCAAGAAATTAAAACATAAATTGAAGGACTTAGAAATAAGCAGTTATGTGTCTACTAAAATTGACTTCTTAAAAATGTGATTACTCACCGCTCTTAAAATCTTTTAGGGCAGATTAAAAAAGTGTAATATTAAATGCTGAAATGTATCACAAATGACAGCCAGCAAGTCTAGGCTTCTTGAGCAAAACTGGGATTTTGAAGGAAAAGGCCCTTACATCCAAGACCCTGATACCCCCCTCCAACATAAGGTAACAATTAGTTACAGACAATTTTCCCCAGGCACAGTAACCTAAGACACAAGCTCCAGTGATCTATTGCTGAGAATGGCAGGACACATTGACTAACCACTGAACCACTTTAAAGCAAGGAAATTCCAACAAAAGCAGCAGAAACAGGCTGACCTAGATCCATTTAAGGAGGAGTGGAGGAATTGCTCTTGTCTAGGACCATAAAAAGGAGTTCTGCTTACCATACAGATGGCTCTCCCTATTTCTGCACTCAAATCAGCCATGCTGAAACTCTGGCCAACCACCTGGAAGCAAGCACACCATGTTGTAGGCCTATCAGGGTAACCGGTCCCACAGAGCAGTTTTTCTTTCTCCTGCTGTTTTCTGAACTAGAATGGCACACTCTTTTTAGTTCAGTTATCTTTGTATTGTGCCATCTGTGCATCCCACAAAGACAGCATCTTCCTTAGGAGCTGTGGCATTTCTGATTGCTATTTATTTAGATTTGGGAGGAAACTGCAATTAACCAGATATAATTATTGCTCTGTTTTCAGGGATTCTATTGAGATACAATTCCCCCACCCTCTGACAAAATATAATTTCATACCAAGTGGGAGACCAATATAGTACTTTCTGCAAACCCATGAAACCATAACAATACAGCACAAAGGCTTCATATTCAAAACAGGAAGACAAAATTAAAATACTGCATGTGTAGTAGAAAAGAATATACCCATGTATTACATGTCTGTTGTTCATATACGAGCCTATCCTGATATAAGGACAGTCCCAATTAATCAATGTTTATTCTTTTCCATACAGACTCTTGGAGGCTTGATGATTTTGGGCATGTTACTCTCCCTCTCTTAGCCCAACTCAACCTCACAGGGTGGTTGTTGTAGGGAAAAATAGGAGGAGGAAGGAGTATATTCAGTACTTTGAGTTAATTGTAAAAACAAAAAAGATGGTATAAAAAATAAAATAAAGTGTCTCAGTACACATGTTTGAATCAATTTTCTACTGAGTTGACTACAGAAGGAATTACAAAATATGTAAAACTAGATCTATTTTCATTCACAGGCCTGATACTAATGTGCTCTAAAGTAAACAGGAAGTTTCAATGTAAGAAGAGCAAAATCCCTTTCTGCAATTTTTTTCTTCCATTCAGTTATGCCGATTCTCAGAAACTGCCTGGACAAGTCCTTGCAGTTTTCTTGGCAAAGTTTTTCAGAAGTGGTTTGCCATTGCCACCTTCCTAGGGCTGGCGGAAAGTGACTGGCTTTGTGCCCACGATGGGATCGAACTCACTATCTCCCAGTTTGTAGCCTGGTGCCTTAACTTCTACACCAAACTGACTCAACAAAATACATCCGATTGGCTCATTACACATGACATCCTTCCAAATATCTCCCCTCACTCTTCTGGAACTTTACTGTTTTCTTTTTTGAAAAATAGCTGGCAGAGAACACAACTAACTTTTAATACACCGTGTAAGGTTTATACCAAGAGATATTATTGTTTTATTGATATCACACACTGTAGAGGCTACCTAGAGTTTTGAGTTTTGTTTTCTTTTGTTTCCCAATCTTATCTGCGGATGCTCCAGGCTAAACGTGGAACAGTTTACATCCAAATTCCTCCCTGCTCTGAGCTATGGCCCTTCAACTTTTTCACTACAGGAAGTCCTTAGCTTACAACCATTCATTTAGCAACCCCTTTGAAGTTATAACAACACTTTAAAAATTTACTCACAACCATCCCCACACTTACAACCATCGCAGCATCCCCACAGTCACATGATCAAAATTTGGATGCTTGGCAACTAGCATGTATTTTCAGCATCCCTGGGTCATGTGATCCCTATTTGCAACCTCCCAACCAGCAAGTCAATGGAGGAAATCAGATTCTCTTAATTATTATGTGACTCACTTTAACAACTGCAGTGATTTGCTTAACAATGATGGCAAAAAAAAGATCATAAAATTGGGTTAACAACTGCCTGTCTTAGCAATGAAAATTCTGGTCCCAACTGCGGTCATAAATTGAGGACTATCTGTAATTCTTCAAAATGGTGTGTTTTGGGTCCTTCAGCAAGCTCTGTATATTGAGGAGGTAAGGAGGGGGCTTTGATCATGAGGAACATCTTCCTGTGATCCAGGACTTTGTTCCTGATACCAATATTTGAGTGCCTTGGGATCCCGACTGATGAACCATTGCTGTCTAGCAGGATCTCTCCCTGGGCTTGTAGAGCTGATTTTTGAGAGATTTCAACCCCCTTGGGGATCAGTTTGCCTCAAGTGATCTTGGGTCTGAAATGCATTAAGTGGTCATACATTGTTTATTTTTGTCTCGGAACTGATATTATATGAGCTGGAGATAGAAGGGATTTCCATCACCCTATTGGTATGGTCGGATCACTGCCTGATCCAAATATAATTGGCCGCCGTTTATTATTTCTATGGGTTAGGGAAACTAATTTGAATGATCCAGCATAAACACCTAATGTATCTAAATGATTTCCAGAAAGCATTTGGGAAGTTTAATTACTGTCCCCTTTCCTCACATCAAAGATTACAATTTTGTAAAATTATAAAAGAATTTTGTAAAAAACTATGCCACACCAAAACTAGCAGGGCAAGCTGCTGTATATAAACAGGAAGTAAACCCCACACTTATCACATTGATGTTGTTACCTAGTTGGGTAATGAAACGTCTGCAAGCAAACAAGCTCAGAGAGCACCAAGCATTCCACAGTTCAACCCTGAACTACACATATCCTCTTCTATTAAAAATATTAAAGTTGCATTTCAAAACACAACAGGCAAGTGAAAACAAAGGATCACCCTTGTTGAACTAGAGACATGTAACAGAAGCAGAAGTGGAGTATATTATAGTGTTACTACACAAGGCAGTAACAAACTGCAAAGACAGCCCCAAGGCTGTTAGTATGCAAAAAGCTTCAAAATAGCCTGACATTCATTTCCCTGAAGTTACCATCACAGCGGCCAACTGCCTTGAAACAGAATAGAAGGTTATATGGTTTGATGGGTGCTTTTTCTCAGCCATTGGGTGGCTTTCACACAGAGAAAGCCTTGTTGTAACTACATAATTCACTCCCCCTGGATAGTCAGAACAACTATCCCAGTTTTCTTTTCCTTGCCACAACAAAAGAAGTGTCATACAAAATTAAGCAGGCAATATAAAACCTCCATTTTGGCAGCCAGAGGGCAAAATGAAAGAAAAAGGCTTTTAGGTTTTTGGTAAGATAGCAAGCAAGTACATGATATACTGTTCACGCGTTTAAAAAGATTACCTGTTTCATGACATAAGGCAGCATGCAGATAGTAAGGACAGCAGGCTTTTATTTAGCAAATTGCTAGTCCTAAATGTATCACTGAGGTGAAGCATTTTCCATGTTACCAAATGCATTGCTTTTAAGGAGAGTGTTTGTAAGTATATTTCCAGTGATTGCCAAAATGAAGCCTCTGTCAAATCAGTGCTCTGGAAAACTGCTGAAGTAAAACTCCCATTATTCCCATTTCCAGTATGGCTATAAGCCCCTCCCCCTTTTTTGTTTTGATATTTCTTTCTGGGGATTACTGCTGTAATATTCCATACATTTGCTGAACAATAGCTTGGAGGAGACTTTTTTTTTATATACACAGTACACACACAATTATCCACAGACCATCAAACAGAAATCACCCCCAGAAGTCAGCCATCTGCTTTTCAGCAAATATAAATACTGTATAAGGAATATGAAGGACAAGAGGGAAAAAATACAGAAGAAAAGAGGGAAGGAAGCCTGTTTTTCAAAATGTGGGTTTTGATTTATTTATTTTTAAATCTGCATTCTTCTGTCAATCAAATCTACTGTGCTTTGGTCTAATTGCAAAGTGTTCCTAATCTACAGAAGGAACAAAACGCTTACCTTTCAGCCAAAAGAGAGAGCTGTTTTAAACTAATCAAATCAAGAACAGAACCATCAAGACAATTCCTTTCAACTGGAACACAAACCCCATGTTCAGAAATCCAATGAATACAATCTTGTATTCTTTACTCAGAGATCTTTTTCTTGTCTTAGACCTTGAAAGTGCACTAGGCACCCTGTTTCTGGCTTTTTCCTAAAACATCAAGAAAAAAATAAAACTTAGAAGGTCCAGCAAAACATCAATGCAACTCTTATCCTGTGATAAACCTAAACTGTCATCTAAGCAGGTTTTCATAATAAACTATCAATTCTATATCACTCGACATTCCCTGTCCAGCTGCCAAATGAATGCTAACCATCATCATAAGATACATAAGCAAAATCTAAATCCCTCCTTCTCAAACCTTTCCTTCTTTCTACCAGTGCAATTTAGATATTGAAATATTTTTTATTTATTAAGTAAGATTTTTTTCCCTCTACGTTCCATCAATCTTATCATTCTTCAACTCTATAATTATGTGCACTCTAAATCTGGCTGCTCCACTGTAGAAAGCTAGTTTGGGCACCCATGTTAAAAGCACAAGCAATTAATTTTAACAGCAGCCTAATGGAATTTGTTTTCTCTTCTGAAACATATCTGAGACTCCTTCCCTCTAGGCAACATTAAGATTCAAATTGTGCCTAGAAAACTGAGTTCTATTCACCACTACTACATTTTGCATCTCATACCACATGCTTGGCAAACAGGCAGGCAGGGAAGATGTACAAAACAGATATAATTTGACCTTAATGGACAACCACCAAAGATGCTTGTCCTTGCAGGAAAATGAGAGAGGACACATTCTTCTAGAGTTAAAACTACTTGTAGTTTCAAGGTGAACTCTCTTGCTGTCCTCCACACTGGCATTTCAAGTTCCCCTTCAACAAAACAAAACCCTTCTAGTCCCGAATCATAGCCAAACATTCAGCTGCAGTTAATCAGAATACACCAAGGGACGATTACTGTTTCTTCACATTTCTTTCACGCTGACAACTAGGTTTGTGTGTGTGTAACTAGGTTTCTGTTTGTGTTCTTTCCTGTTTGCATGCATTTCACTTCTGGTTCTCTGTACCAGTTTCAAGGCATAACATAAAGTCCACTGAAATCCATGAACATGAGTCCCACAACTTAGGATAGCCTAGCACAGAGCTTTTTCAACCTCAACAATGTGGACTTCAACTCCCAGAATTCCCCAGCCAGCATTCACTGGCCTGACAGACAGAATTCTCTGTAAGAGATTATACACAGCACAAAATGCAGAAAAACTCCTGGATTTTTGCCAAGAGAAAGCCCAGAAGTTTATTTTCTCTTCAGCTGAATCACATACAGTTTAAGAGCTCATACTATTCCCTTACCTCTTTCCCACCCTCAAATTCCTACAGGCTTTGAAGTCTTAAATATTATATTACAGAAATATCCAATCCTAGTCCAAATATTCAGAGGAAACCACTGAGCAGCTGCTGTCAGTCTAGAATCTGCCACTGGCTTCTAAACAGTTTCGGTTACAAGCTCTGAAGAAAAGCATTATAATCCTCTGAAATGTTGCATATGGTATATTTGTTAACAGGACTGTAGCCAATAAAAATGCCATCTTGGCCATTTCTTTTTCTCAGGCTTTTGTTGCATATAAAACCAGGTCTGGAAAAACAAACAGAAATACAACTAACCTCACTTCCAAAAATCTAGGCACAATAAATACCATTTTAAAAATTACTTTTTCAAGTACTTTGAATTTTTTCATTAGTTGTAAGCTGAAAAAAGTAAACTTTTTTTCCCAAAAGCAAGAGAACAAATGTAAACACATTAATTCCTTATGAGAATTAGGCTGAGGAGTTGTTTTTTTCTTAATTTGTCCATTAATGCATTATGTGCTATCAAGCCAATGTAAACTCTTAACAACCATATAAACATATTTTCTTCAGAAAAATCTGTTCCAAGACTTCTATTTCTACTTCAAGTCTTCCAATGAATGTGCATTCATTGCCATTATAAACGAGTCCATCCATACTGTTGCCTCCTCTTGTTATCATCTTCTCTTTCCTTCCATCTTTTCTAGCATTAGAGCCTTTTCCAGAGAGATGGATCTTTGCATAATATGTCCATGATGTGATCATTTGAACCTGATTATTTGTACCTCAAGTGACAACTCTTGATTTGTTTGATGATCCATTTCTTAGTTATCTTGGTAATCCATGCTATTCTCAGGAGTTTTCTTCCACAACAAATACCGTTTCCCAGAAAATAAGACCTATCTCAAAAATAAGCCCTAGCATGTTTTTATGCATGAGCCTAATATAAGCCCTAACCCCAAAGTAAGCCCTACTTAACACCCTGCACAGCTACCCGCAAGCGCATTCCATCTGGTTGCTTGCAGTACCATGACCACGAGATGAGGCGGGTGATGGTGGTGGAGCTGCCCCACACACCCTGCATCGGATTACCTCAGGGGCCCCACACCCCGACACTGCCTCACTGGCAGTCATGTGCAGCAGGAGCTCACCTAGCCGCTGGGCCAGTTCTTCTGCTTGCTCGCAGCTGCAATGGAGCAGGAGCCTAAGCGGTGCGCTGGTGCTGTGGCTGCGAGATGAGGCAGGTGTCAGGATGTGGATAGCCTAGATGTGGGGGTCCTGAGGTAAACTGGTGCAAGGAGTTGGGGCAGCTCCACCCCCCTGCCTCACCTCGTGGCCGCAGCACTGGTGCGTCACTCAGTCTCCTACTCTGTTGTAGCCATGAGCAAGCAGAAGAAATGGGCCAGCTGCCATGCAGGGTTCTGCTGGACAGGGATGCTGGAGGCGCTGCCACAAGGCGAGGGAGATGTTGGGGCATGGGTGCCTGGCTGTGGGGGCCCTGAGGTAAGACAGTGCAGGGCATGAGGGGCAGTGCCACCACCCCTGCCCTGCCATTAGCAAACAGAAGTGAGCCTCCTGTATATGGCATAAGACACCCCTGAAATGTATATGGTATACCCCTGAAAATAAGCCCTAGTGTTTATTTTGGGGCCCAAAAGAAATAAGATCAATCTTATTTTCAGGAAAACACAGGTATCAAAAACATCAATACTTTCCTTACTGCTTTTTCAAACTCCAACTTGTGTTTCCATATAATATCATAGGGGGGGAAAAACATTGCCTGCACATTTCTGATCTTTGTAGATGGAAAAGAATCAGATGCTGTTATGTGTCACCAAGATCTTCAGACCAACTGCAGCATAGTTTTTGAGTGCAGTTTCTTTACTATTGGCAGTCAACCCTAAAATGCAAAAGCTGTCCACAAATTCAGTATCTTCACTGTCAGCTCTCAGGCAATTTCTCCACATGTTATGAATTTGGCCTTCTTTATATTTAAATGTTTTTAATGTGCTTATTGACTTTTATTACTAGAGTTTGCAGATCATTTGCATTTCAGCTAGTGTCATCAACACATTGCATATTATTAATGTTTCTTCCTATAATTTTAAAACCAAATTCATCTTCTTCCAATCCAGCATATCTGAATATAAAGATATATTCAATATATTAACCAAATAAATAAGGAGAGAATACATAGCCTTGTCTCATTCCTTTGCTAAACTGCAGGCAGTCTGCGTTCTGTCCATGACCTTTACATGAGGCTATGTGATTCCCATTTTCCACAGGTTGACATAGTAGACATAGTCAAAGGCCTTTCTATAATCAATGAAACTCTCACTAACTTTGCCTTTTTTCAACTGTTCAGCATGCAGTAGCTTTTGAAAGCCAGTTTAAAAACAGACATCTCTCTCATTTCTCTTTCCATGTAGGGCTTTATTCCACAATGAATGATCCTAACATTATTTTGCTAGAATGTGAAATGAAAGATATTGTTTGATAGTTTGTACACTCTGTTTGCAAAGTGTGCACAGCCATTTTCCTTGGTATTGGTATGTGGACTGACCTCTTCCAATTTTTGAAAGCACTGCGTCATTCTCCAGATTTACTGGCAGACCTTGGTTAGGATCCTTACTGGTTCTTTTTCCGTCATTTCCCATATTTCTTTATATTCCATGCATTCCTGTAGCCTTCCAATTTGGTAATGACTGGGATGCCTAGCTAAATTCATCTTCTAGCGCTAGATAGTCTTGCAAATAGAGAATGTTGGACATTGACTTTTGAATGGCATAGAATGTCAGCCTTTCATCTTTTATCTTCCTTCAAATAATTACTAGCTGGCATCCTATGGCATTCTTCAACAAACCACTTTGAAGTTGGAATCTCCTGAGTTTAGAAATATTTTGGAGGCTTTTTGTTTTTCCATGTATGTTCCCATCTTCAGTGTCTTTACAATTTTAGTACTTTTTCTTATCTCTTCTAATTCCTCTCTGAAATTCTTTGTTCCTTCCTGAAATCCCTATCTTTCTTGGCTTTGATTTCTCTTTTTGGCAATTTCTATCAATTGTTCAAATATCCAGTTTCCTTTGTTGCTTAGTTTTTGACAGTTTCCTTCTATATATATATATATATATATCCTTAACAATGTGTTTGATTTCATTGCATTGTTCCTCTGGCTCTGAATCAGTGAAATTCAGGAGTTCAGAATGATTCCTGATGTTCTTCTTGAAAATGATAGTGATTGAAGTTCATATCAAAATTAGTTGGCTTTCTTGTTTTTCTTTAACTCAGTATGGAATTTGCACATGAACAACTTATTATCTCTTCCACAATAAGTCCCTGGCTATGGTTTTGCTATCATAACTGGCCTCTTCTCTCTTTGTGCCAAAAATATAGTCAATTTGATTTTTGTATATTTCATCTGGTATTGCAGTCATTTTGGCTATTGGAAGACTATGTCAGCAATGAAGAAATCTTTGGGTTGGAAAAAAATGATGTTCTCCTGCTACGTTTTCTTCCTTTATATTTTCAACTTCAAATATCCAACCACAAACAGCTTATCTTGCTTGCCTATTCTATCCATTTCAGGTTGAATTTGACCATAAATCTCCTAAAACTTCCCTACTGCTGCATCATTTGTTGGCTCATAAACTTGAGTAGGTGTCACATCACAGAGTTGTCCATAGAGTCTATTTTATATTACTCAGTCATTGATTGAAGTGTACAAAGTATTGCCCTTGCTGTATTCTTCCTGATTATGAATCCATTCCTTCTTTCTTTTTCGTGTCCTAAATAAAAAATCTTTTGACTAAAAGTGTCCAATTCTGGATCATTTCAGTTTGGTGATGCCTAAGATATCAGTGAATAATTCATTTTATCTTTAACTGTGTTGAATTTTCCTATGTTCGTGGGTCTTATGTTCCATCACCTACTGTAATTCTGTCTTTGCAACTTTGGATTGTTTTCCTGCATGGCAGCATCAGCAACTTCCCAAAAGCTTTAATCTTACTACCGTACATCATAAATATAATTAGTACTCTGAGATACCCCCTGCTCTTCCTCAGTAGCCTGTTCACTGCTATCCAATCTGAGGGGCTATCATCCAGCACTATAACATCAATCATGTTATATTGGCTACCCATTGTTTTTTGTAAACTACAGGAATAGTTTATTATTGCCTTCTTTTACACAGTATGAAATTTAGCCATTGTCACTAAAGTGATTATCTGCCTCCAGCATTTTCATATACTACTGCTGCTGTCTCATATAAGTGTCTGGTTGCTTTAGCCAGGCACTTGAGATAACCTTCACATCTAAGGTGACTGCTGGGATTGCGTACTTTTAGCATGTACTTCTAATGTTCTTCTTTTATCTAATCCGGGGAGCCCCTACCCCATCTGAGGAAGCATAGCAGAACTTAGTGGAATTAGAAATCATACATACAACCAATAAAACTCTCTTCTGTTTTAAAGTTGTAGTCCCAGACATATTTATTTGGAATAAAATAAAGCCCAGACAATTAGGAGACATTACTGATGAGTAAACAAGTATAGAACTAGAAATAATCATGGACAGTTTGCCTCCATTTTATAGATGAGGAACCTCTAGATCAAACTACATACTCTGCTCTCAAACAAATGGAGGAGGGGGAGAAATCCCACTTATTCTCAACTACGGTTTTTCACTGTTAACTGTATCCTTAGCTGAAAGCTGTATGGACTGAGTGCCCCAAACAGAGATGTCTTAAACAGTGGGCCTAGTACTAACTAATCCAGACAGCATAAGACTAACCAAAAATGTTGGCAAAGAATAAAATAAAATAAAAAAGCAGAAATAGATATAATATAGGACAATGGGTCAGAGGGGAGCGGAGGGAACCTAGACCTTCATTTGATCAGGAGTATTGCTCCTTGTTTGATTTCAAGGCAGCCAATTTTTCTTAAGTGGCTGTGAGGCAGGGAAGAAAAAATATTTTGAAAGGAAAAGGAAAGGTTGCTGGGGAACCTATGAACCTCTTCATAGAGAGAACTCTATGTACTCAAAAGAAGCTTCACAGAAAAACTTGTGCTAGAGAAATCTTTAGATGTGGAAGAGCAGGCAACTACCACAACACCAAATATTTTCTTTATCTGCCAGGCAATCCTTCTTAAAGTGACAGTAATATCAGATTCAGGCAATTATCAACCAGATCCTTGCGCTCTAAGATTTTTTCCTGTCCTGTCCCTTCATATAGACGGAATATATACCAGCTTTTCCATTTGCCTGCTTTTCTGGCAACTATCCATCCTCACATCTCATCCTGTCTGGTCTTTCAGTCTTTTTCTGAATCTCTAACAACTCCATCAAGTCCAGTATGCACCGCAAGCTCTTTCTCTTTCCAGAACCACAGACTTCTACGACACAGCCTTTGCCTACAGTAAATACTGTATCTCATATCCTCTACACCAGCTTTCCCTAACTTGGCCTCTTCCAGATGTGCTTAAACTCCAACTCTTGGGGAGTTTTGGCCTAACATATCTGCAGACTGCCCAGGAGACATTCAGTCCCTAAATGTGAGTCATTTCTCCACTTCGTTATTTAGGTATTTATTTGCTATGTTATAATCAATTCCGCTTTCATTCCCGGATGTTCAACAAACAGTTCTAAAGTACAAGATAAAGAGCAGTAAAACTAACTTAGCTAAACACAAATGTGAAACTGAAAAAGTGTATCAGTTTCCCCAATCACCTCCGCATATAAATATACATATTTAAGATTCAGAGCACCACACATTCAAGACATATGGCTTCTCGCTTCACTTCCCACTTCTGCTGGAAAACACCCTTTGGTGCATTCACACAAGATGTTTGAAGGAATCACAACTTATTCAAGTCAGTACTGTAAGTTCACACGACATGCTAAACTACAGCTAACGACACGCAGTGAAGTTCCTTTAACACTAGAAAGTGGTTGGCTAAGGAAGTCTAAATGTTCGAACCCAGTTTCCCCACAAATACAAAAACAACTCTTGCACTCTTTCTCTTCCGCAGACACCACCGAGGTCCTGCCTTCAACAACCACAACCCTTTTCCTTCTTTTTCGGACCCACCTTCCTTGCATTTAGGCAGCTGTTCACTCACCCTCGCGAATATGAACGTCAGGACAGCCGATTCCAGTGTCCGGCTCCCGTCGCCCACCCCATTCGACTGCCGCCCCAACTTCTCTCCATGCTCTGCCTCAGATTCAGGCTCCGCCCGGCTGCCACCCCCTAAAGCCTCCCCAGAAAGGCAGCCAGTCGAGCGAACGGACAGAGGCAAAGGGCCGGGCTCGGGGGACTCTCGACAGCCGGCGGCCGGCATCGGATGATCCAAAGTGAGCAAGGGAAGGAGGGGACTCATTTAGTGACGTGAGAAGGCGCTGGAAATCATGAGTGGGAAAATGGCTTACATAAACAAGACGCAGTACAATAAGGATCCTTATTCGACATTCACTTTCTCTCTTAATATCCAGACTGATTAGGAACAATTAGGAACATTCAAAAGTTGGTCCTGCTTGCTTTAACAATGATGCTGGTCCACATGATTTCTGTAAGTTGAAGAAAAAAAATTTAAACAACAAACTAAAGCACTCTCCTTAAGTACCATTACATCAAATGACAAAGCACCGGAAACAAAAATTCTACAATTTTTAATGCAATAATAAGAAATGATAGTAAAATATGAATGACACAAATGCATGACCCAAATTAAAATTCTTAATATGATAACACACCTTACGTTTTTCTAATAAATATACATTGAACATATATTGCATACAGGAGGCTGTTCATCTTGATCAGCTGTTAGAGATCTTGATAAAATGTATTGGTATATTTTGTATTATAATAAATCACCTGTTTAATCTTGTACTCTGTTTCAAAGTAGTAATCTGATGCTTGCATTGATTATCTTATTCAAATTGTAGCTCTGCTCCCAACTTAACCTGAAAAATATGGTAGCATCTGAAAGGGAGGAAAAAGATGCAGGGACCATTATTGAGCCCTGGTATCATTCAAAGTTCTGTGAAACTACAGCATTTTGGAAAAGGAGATTTGTTATCAACTCAGTGATGAGCTGGGAATGACTCTAGAAGCATGAAATTAACACATTTATTATCTCAATTATAGATCACACTTTATTTATTCAAACCCACCATCTATTAATTGCAACTATTAATTGTAGTTCGTGAGAAGAGTGGTTTCTACGCATGTAGTATTAAAGCAGGGTGGGATCCACTGCAAAAGACTGGTGTCTCTGGAAACTAGGAAAAAAGGGACATTTGGCAAAATGTATGTAGAAACAAGGAAGTAAACACAACATTCTGAAAACAGGAGAAGCACATGAGAGTCCACTGAATCTTAAAGCTTCTTCAGGAAGTCACATAGCTGTAAAATGATGCATAATTAGTTAAGTATTATTTCTAGTGGAATGATTTTATAAGATTTGTCACGGAGCATGAATTTTTTTGTCATTAGCTATGTAGGCACCTCAAGCCAGTTTCCTGTGTTGCTTGCAAGACAGGAGTTAACTTCCTTTGCTGGAGAGTGAGCAGAAGCCTGTTTTTCTACTCCATTCGACTCTTTTGAGGAGCACATACTTCCATTAAATAATGTCTACTTTCACCTTTTACCAAAAAAATAATTGCACATTTCAAAAGTGTAGAAATGCAGAATCATAAAAAAACATAATTTCTCACCAAAGTGGAAGCAAGTTCCCAGCCTCTTCTGTTGAGAGGTGGGGCTGAAATCCTTGCTTTGCCTGTTTCTGCAAAAGGACATAAATCAGGCAACCCCACAGGCTGCATTGGAGTCATGGAGTCAGTGTGTGTTTAGGTGTGAACAACACATGGACAACCCTCTTCCTGTTTCCCTGACACAGCTGAGATTACTTTTTTTTTTCCTTGTACCCGGCTCCAATTAATTCATTGTATTTTTAAAAACCCACTAACATTGACCTATTTAAAGACTTATCCTTTCTGATATGTCAGTTTTCCCCAGCAATGCACACATGCACAAAGTACTTGTCATAATTATCAAGCTTTTTGCTGCCTGATTTTTACTCAATAACCATCACTTTGACATCTTATATCCATACCGTAGCCAAACCACCCACCCAACTTTCTGTTAGTGAAACCAATGTTAAAATGATGTTTTCTTTTTTCTTCCAATATAACCCTGCTATCTATATGCTATTAAAATTCTTATTGTATTTGTTTGTTTGTTTGTTTGTTTGTTTGTTTGTTTGTTTGTACCTTCAGATTAGCCCAAACAATGCATTATACTGTAATCATTTTTAAAGCTAGGTACCTCAAATCTGCTAATTAAAAAAATGCATAGAAAGCTGGGACCCATTTCTCCTATGGAATTGAACTTTCCATGATGACCAGAACAGTTTTATTTGCAAATTTGTGAAATGTTGCAGCATCCCTGCAGCCCGTGAACATGATTTCCAATATTCCCTGCTGGGAATTTGGAAGATTTCCAAATTTCCCACAAGCAAAGTCAGTGGGGAAGCCATCAGGAAGTCAGAAGTTGATCCTCTCTCTTTTATCTGGTCTGTTTTTCAGTTTAGGTAAGTAAATATTGTAGTCCTTGACTTACAACCACAATTGAGGCCAAAATTTATATTGTTAAGTGAGACTTTGTTGAGTGAGTTTTGCCCCCATTTTAACAATGGCAGCAAGAAGGTTGTAAGTGAATCTGGCTTCCCCATTGACTTTGCTTGTCAGAAGGTCGCAAAAGCTGATCATATGACCTTGGAACACAGCATCCGTCATAAAAAGGTATGAATTGTAATTATGAAGAATGGTTATAAGTCATTTTTTCAGTGCTGTTGTAACTTTGAGACTAAATGAACTGTGAACAAAATGTATTAATCTAGGAGTATTTCCTTTTAAGTTGTTAATGCAAAAGCTGCCTTTTTCTCCTCTGCTTTTGAGTTGCTAATCCTGAAACTGGGCCCAAATTCTTGATGGAATTCTGTCATTGCAAACAGGTTAATCTATGGCTCTCATCTTCCCAGCCACAAGACTATTACCTGCTGAATGAGGACACTGGGGATTTTAATGCAACATGTCTGAAAATATATTTGATTAAGGGGACCTAATGTGCTTTATTTCTACCATTTCTGCTGAGAACCATTTGGTTTGGAGACCATGGGGAGGAGGGCTAAAATGCTAGGAATGAACGTGATTCGTTGATTTATTTGTCATTGTCAAGTCTTATTGACCACATATATAGATTTTTCTCCATCATGATCTGGCCTTTCAGCTCTACTGATGAGACCCTCACCTTGTTGCTGGTTGTCCTCTTTCTTTCACATTCAGAAGAAGCATTAGACCCTTCTTGAAAGAAAAGCAAAAGGTCAGCATCTCCCTTCTCTTACCAATTCTCAACTAAAAATCCACACAGACAATCCCCTTGACATTACTCAGCAATCATAGGCTAAGGTTCCTTTATTTTATTTTGTAACATATTATTTTGCCCTTAATCTTCTGTGTTTATAGCACAGTTTAACCCAACTAAGTCTTTTCACTGAAAAGATCTTTTAGAGACATTAGAGGAAAATAAATAAAATACATCTTCCAGATAACAGATCTCTAGTATGGATTTTAGCATGGTTGTGTCCTTGTGAGTGCGGTTCATAAGGACAAACAGTTTCAAGAGTGGCAACCTGTTATCACTCTCTGTAGGATTTTTTAAAATTACTTTGAAGTTACATAGTTCTTTACCAATATGTGCTTCCAAGCATTCTAAAATAAACTGATTAATGTATACAAAATTAGATGGACTTGAACAGACAGACCTCACAATGTCTAGGCCAGGTGTGTCAAACTCAATTTCATTGAGGGCTGCATCTGGATTGTGTTTGACCTTGAGGGGGGGCATGGTGGGCATGGCCTGCTTGACATCACTCATGTCGGGGGGTGCCTGTGATGGCCCAAGCATTCTGCCAGCAAAAACAGGTTCCCAAGCTCAATTTTTGTCTGTGACAGCTTCCTGCAATCCTCTGCCAGAGAAAACAGAGCTTGGGAGGACTGCATAGGGCCCTCGGAAGATCCGTTTTTGCTGGCAGAGGCACCGTGGGCTAGTCCTTTGCTGTTTCCAGGGCGGTCCCACAGACCAGATTTAAGAACCCCACGGGCCACATCCAGCCCGTGGGCCTTGATTTTGACACCCCTGATCTAGGCATTACTTTAACAACTTTCTAAATTTTCATTTTTTGTGATGTCATAGTGTGTCTTGGGCCATTCCTAACACCACTCTTTTTGAACCCTATGATACTTATTATATTCCGGAAACAACTAGGTACACCTCAAGAGGGACAGGAGTAGAGAGCAAAATTTATCCTCCAAACTGAAGGAAACAATCTGTATATTATAGTGGTAGATAGGTTGATAAGATAACATGCCAAAGATATCTTGCAGAAGAAATCCAAAGAGAAGACCCATGAATATTGCCCAATTATGAACTGACTACAGAATAGTATATCCTTGGTAGAGGATGTAGAAACAACACACATTGGTGCACTATTAAATTTCTCATGTGATCACATTTAATGTTGCAAGTAAGCCGTGCCACTAATAGCTCCAATTAGACATTACCAAGTAATGTTAGTATATTAGATTTCACTACTGTTCTTTACTTATATATAGAATGCCTTGGAAAATTACCAATGAAAAGTATAGTTTTCATATTGGAGATTATGATCATTGTGTGGAAATGAAAACCACACAAGTTTGAAATTGGAGAACGTAGTCCAAAGGTTATCTGCTCAAGAAACATATAGATAAAAGCTACTTTACAAAAGTTCAACATTTACATAGGAAATCTATGCAAAAAGAAAATATGCTTCCTTTGCCCCCCCACAGCACTCTTGCACAACTGAAAGATTTTAATGAATTTTTACTTTGAAATGTTCCACAGCACTTTTTTTAATTTGCCAGGAATTTTTTTTTTCAAAATCATGAGGAACAGATGTTTGACATATTTAAAGGATGTTTAACACTAGTCTTCCAACCCAAAGGGTAAAGGTATGCTTCTGCTTTGCAAAAATGAAAGCATTCAGCAAGTTTTCCCAAGAAAGAATATAGTTGGGGTTTTTACGGCACTCAATCTGTTCTGGGTTATTAGGATTTAAAAGGAGAGAAGTACAGTAAAAATCAAGTAAATGAAATAATTCTCAAACGTATCAAGACCAGGTTTACAAAACTGCTAACAATAAAAACATCTACAAAACAATTTTCTGTTGGTACTATTCTACAAAGAATTCAGACGCAACTGGTGTTAGAACAGTACACACAATTGTCAAAGCAGAATGCATAATTGCAGCTCTGATTAATTGACACTATACATTGTTAGTAAGAGAAAACAGCAGGAAAACATTTGGTTCAACTCCAAAGCTGATTGTGTTGAAGATTGAGTGTGTTGCTTTTAGCTAGTGTAGCAACTGTACAAAGAGTTCATGAGTCAGCAGAGGTTTTACTTTGGGAGCCCTTAAGCTATAAAATGAACACTCGTGTGACTTATATAAAATCAAATAGTGCGTGTAGTTGAAAAATAAGTTTAAAAGAGACTGAAAATTCTGATTTGGGAATTACAAGCTGACACAGGAAAACATTATTGCAGGTTTATAAACATGCAATGAACACTGCAAATAAGATTTTTTTTTTTATGTATGATTTTAACCAAAAAAATTACACTTGTGCTTACATATAACCTGTTTATCATCTTGCTTTCTTTAATTTGGCACTGGTGCAGTGGTAGAAAGTTGTGGGTCCTTAACTGGATTGAGTGGAAGCATGATTTTATTATAATCTAATATGAATACCGTATTACTAAAAGGGGGCCCATACAGCTACAACCACATTAAACCTAATTAAAAGAGCAGTAGAGTAATTTAGTGTAAGAGAAATGTCGTCCCCCCCGAGATTTAGTGGTAGGGTATTCTTTCATTCCATACTTTCGTTTTGAGAACTTGAAGAAAGATTTCTGGATCTCCCCAGAAGAAGTTAAAATATCAAATGTCATTCAGAACATTTAAAAAAAACCTATTAAGTGGAGATACTCTGAGGGGGTTTTCCTGGTGAGACTCTTGATCTGGTGCCACCTGCAAGTGATTTCATGTCATTGTCAATATTGGGTAGATGATCCAATTTCTTCTACCTCAATGCTACAGCTCAAATCACACAACTTTTATTTTGCATTTGCCAACAGAGATGCCTCACAAGGTTAGAGTCAAGGCAGACTAATTTCCCATTATGAACGTCTCCTATCAATCCCCACTCTCCTAGCTTTCCTTCTCTCTTCTGATCTGCTAAAATATAGAGATCTTGTACTGTGTTTCAGAGCAGCCTTGCAGTTAAAGTTTTGCCTTTTTGACTCTTTCATCACAAAAACCAATATGGTGCACAGTAAAGATGGCGGACTGAAGCACCGGTATTGCAAAAAAGAACAAACGGAAGAAAAGTCATTTAAGCTTATGCTTTTCTTTTTGGGCAAAATTGCTCTTTGTATAATAATTGCAGGTTCTTTTTTTAAAGGAACTCTAGCTTCTTAAACACTTTGCAACAGTTTTGAACTTCGGTTATACAAGATAAATGTTTGCTTATTTGAAACCGATGTATTAAAGGGCACAGGTTTTCTAACTGAACACATAGTGCAATCCAATGATGGTTTCATCACAGTATAATTATAAACTTCATCTTCACAAAAAAAGCATATAAGCCCTGAGATGGAATGTGTTGATTGTCTCATTAGAAGACTATATAAAGGGCAATGTCATTATAATTTTAGGACAGCTCAGTTGATTGGTTGCACACACAATAGAGGGGCATCAGATGAAATGGGGAGAAACAATGTATGACGCCTGCAAGGGCATGTCAGTATCAATAGTGAGTGATTATGATCGTGGGCAACACTTAATTCAGTCTCTTTCTTCAGCTGCACTTCTGACCTGTCACTCAGCTGAGATTAGGAAATAGCATTGCTAAATGTCAATTTCAGTCCAACTTCCACAAATCCCAGATGTTTAGTGCTGCAAAAGAATGGCAATAGCTGACATACTCAGAAGAAACCCATGGGGTATGGGCACAAATGACTTGTCCATTACAACTAATAATAAGGCGAAAGTATAGTCATATGAAATCATTTCTTGGCAGAAGTAGCAGGAAGACTGTTGTGTTCTGCCTAATCCCCTTGCATATCCTGAGCCCCATTAAGGGTGATTACTGCCACCTCCATTTGC
>JANHFT010005601.1:215875-235043 GCA_032467955.1 Pseudoxenodon macrops
TCTATCTATCTATCTATCTATCTATCTATCTATCTATCTATCTATCTATTTATTTATTTATTTATTTATTTATTTATAGAATGTATATGGCTGCCCACTCACTTTCAATGACTCTAGGCAGCTTACAAACAATAAACACACAAGCACACTCCTTTAAAGAAAGAAGTAGGATTTAAATCCAATGGATGGATAGAAGGTTTCTTGGCTTGTCCCTTGAACAAATGGAAATGAATATTTAAAATAGGCTAAACTTTCCATTGGCATGTCTTTAAAAAGTGTTTTCTATGTGGGGAATTGATCCCTCCACCCCCAATATAGGATTGTTTGCGTAGAGACAGACAATGCCATCAAGACATCTGGCACAATGCCCTGTCTCCACTTTCACTGTGTCCAGCCTAGCACTGATTGTGGAAGAGTCAGAATGTTTAATATTTCAGCCAAGATGCTTAATATTTAAACAGAGTGCTGCTTTAGGAGAGAATGCTGAGGCAGCACCAGAGTTGAGAGAGGGGCATGTGGTTAGGCTCACTCTCCCAAAGTGTTAGGCAATTCTCTCTGTGAATCCACAATACAAAACTCCACTTAGGCATGGCAAACCGATCAGCCATGAATATGTCTGCAGTTAATAAGACAAGGAAGGCAATTGGGCCTAACCCCAAGCTACATCTCTGGCAGATGAAGGAATCTCCTTCATTACCATTGAAATTTTTTTCCCTATGTCTAAGTGCATACAACTGAAATGAACAGAACAGACATCCAGGTTTACAATAGCTGGTTTCTGTTTTCATGTCATATCTGCATCCTGACCTTCCTCTGAGTGGGTGTCCACAGGGAATGAGGGAGGACAAGTGGTTTGTGCCAGATGACTTTTACAATCAGGACAATGTACATGAAGATATTCCATTTCATTCTCATAACAATCTGGTGAACAAGGCCATTTGTACTTCAAAAAAATGTTTAAATAGAAGGAAATGCCTGGAGTAATGCTAACAAAAGACAAAATGTCAAGATGCCTTCTCAGGTTTGAACCTACACCGTGGAGGAAAGAGGACTGAAGCGCATCAATGCTGCTCTGCACACATCTTGCTGTAAAATTCTGCCCATCCGCCTTATTTAATGTGACTCATTCCCCCTTGGGGACTACTGGATTGCAAAACCCTGCTATGGACAGAGTGCCAGGCATTTTGCTGACAAAATCACTCATATTCAAGCAGAGTTGGATGATGGATGTATATGTTCTCATGAGAGGACCAGAGGTAATGTCTTGCAGTTGCAATGTCATCTGGGACTATTTCAAATTGTGACATTTGAAGAAACAGACAAGAGTCCTCTGTGGGATACGTAATACCACCTATGATTCTGTGTTCCTCTTGCCTTTTATCTGCAGCCAGAAGGGAATGATAATGTTGGTATGGGAAATGGGAAATGTGCCCTACAGAGACCAGCCATTGAAGGTGGTGATTGCAAACTAACTCCCCAAGAAGAAATGACCTAACCCTGCCATCTTAATCACCATCCTGTTGTCAGCCTTTTCTTATTAAGTAGGGAAGAGATAAGGGAGCAATTACACATGGCTGTGGGTTAAGCAAGTTATCTAGATCCTTTCCAGTTGAGGTCCAGATCTAAGCATGGGATGTAAACTGCATTAATTACTCTTACGGATGACCTAAGGCAAAGCCTGAATAGAAGTGGTTCATCTCTCCTAAACTTTTAAAATTCTCAGTGACGTTTGCTATCATTGACCATAGCATGTTCTTGGACTGCCTCTGAAGGTTGAAAATCGGGAGCCTTGTTTAGTTATAGATCTGCTCCTGCTTCTGCAGTTTCATTTAGTACTGCAGAGGGAAGAATGGCAAAGCCCAAAATTTGGCTGTCTCCCTTATCCTGTAATATCTATTGAAGCCACTAGAAGAAATCATCCATAAGTGTGAGGTGAAGCATTATCCAATTATATATTTTCATCCCAGGCCCAACAAGAGATGCAGCAAGAATCCTAACACAGGGATTGGGGGCTCTTAGCAACTGAAACAGATTGAGACTGCATCTCAGCAAGATGGAGTTGGTGTTGTTACAGAGACCATCAGGTATCGTGGATGTTCCATATGTCATTCTTGATGATGTTGTACATCTCTTGAAGGAGCCAAGTGTGCAATCTAGGTTATTCCTAGATTCATGGCTCCTGTTAAAGAAGTGCCTTTGCCAGAAGCAATATTTCCTGGAAACTCTGGTGATGCTGAAGAATCATGTCCTTGTCATCTCCTAGTTATAATACTGCAATTTGTTCTTTGAAAATACCTAGGAAAGTAGAGCTGTCACAGAATGCTGTTACTCAGCTGCTGATCCATGCTAATTGGCTTAGCAGAGTAAAGACTTTGCTGCAGAGCTGCATAATTGGTGGACCCAATTCATGGTGCTTGTCTAACCTAAAGTAAACTAAACTAAAGTAGCCATTATACAGGTAGTCCTCGACTTACAACAATTTGCTTAGTGATTCAAGGTCACAATGGCACTGAAAAAAAATTGACTTATGACCGTTTTTCACATTTATGATCATTGTAGCATCCCCATGGTCATGTGATTTACATTCGGATGCTTGACAACTGACTCACGTTTATGACGGTTGCAGTGTCCCGGGATCATGTAATCCTCTTCTGCAACCTTCTGACAATCAAAATCAATGGGGAAACCAGATTCACTTAACAACCGTGTTACTAATTTAACAACTGCAGAGGTCCTCTTGAAAAAATGTGGCGGGAAAAGTCGTAAAGTGGGGCAAAATGCACATAATAAATGTTTCACTTAGCAACATATATTTTAGGTTCAATTGTGGTCGTAGGTTGAGGACTACTTATAGTCTTTTTTTTTTTTAACCAGATAACTACCACTGGAGAAGAAGGAGATGACCTGCAAACCCTCTTACTCTGTACCAGCTATAGCAGTGTTACGTAACCTTTTTCTTCTTGCGTGCCAAAAATAGCATGCTGGCACACAACCCCCCGCCCTGCATACTGCACTGCGCATGCACACACCCCCACTGGGCCATTTTTCGCCCTTCAGAGGGTTTAGGAGGCTTCCCTGAAGCCACCAGAGGGTGAAAAACGACCCAACAGGACTTCCGGTTTGCCTGTTGGGTGAAAAATTGCCAAAAATCAAGGCTGAAAATTAGCTGGCCAGCATGCGCAAGTGCACTGGAGCTGACAGGGCAATGCCTTGCGTGCCTTCAGAAATGTCTCCACGTGCCACCTGTGGCACACATGCCATAGGTTCGCCATCACTGAGCTATAACATCCTGAAGTCAAAATGGCACCCAACCTGTTAACATTTAGGAAAGCTGTAAAAGCAATTTTCTTTCTTAGGGACTTCAGTATGAAACAATCCAGTTGTGGAAACAAGCACTGATGGCATTGTAATTATAGTACAATTGTAATTGTAGTTTAATTATAATTACAAAAACATAAGAATACTCTGCTTCCTGTGTTGCAATCAGGTAACAGGCAAATGACTATACAAATAAATAAATAAAAAACTACACAATAGCTGAAAAATCTAAAAGCTTCAGAAGAACTTTTTGATTTTCAATAAAGGTTTTTAAAATAGCATGCATCCTCCTCTGGGCAGAGGGCATAAAAACTAGAGCAGGATCAAGTACAGTAAATTTATGGATGGCTTTAATAGAGCTCAGCTTCCAAGTGCTTAACAGCAGCCGTAATGCTCCTTTCCCCATTTTAATATTGTGCTTAAATTTTAAAAAGCTTGAAAGGAAAATCAATCTAGATTTTTGTGTGAAAACAAATTTAGTTCTTCCATTAAACAAATTCTTGGTCTTAGTTAACTTAATAACTGATTCTACAAAGTATTTACTCTATTTGCTCTAAGCTACTCCTGCATCCCCCCTTAGTTGGTATTTTTTAAATGCCTGTAAAAAAAAACTTTGCATAAGAGTAGAGGAAGGACATCCACATATATTTGAGCTGTGCCAGTAAAGGACCTTGCAGACTTGGGTGCTTCCTTTGCATGCTCAACAGAAACATTTGGGATGACTTCTGAATGAAGTTGCAGAATGCTTATAGTTAGGAAATTGCTTTAACCAGTTTTCCCATTCTGAGAATTCTGTAAATATTTTCAGCCAAATGGACTCACCAAACCTTTTGCAAATCTTGAAAATGAGGAGATCTAGGGAAGAGCCAAACATGTTACAATGCATAATTTTTATCTTTCTCATTTTAGCACAATTTTTCTCGCTTTACCACTCACAAGACAAGTTCATGCATAAAACTAAAGCAGCTTTTAAAAGTGCAGAGTCTTCTTACCTTCATTCTAGTGAGAAATATACATATATGCTGGTTGCTAACGTGTAATAGAGCCAGTTTTGTCTAGAGGTTAAGGCACCAGTCTAGAGTCCAGGAAATAGCTAATTTTAGTCCTGTTTAGGCATGGAAGCCAGTTGGGGGAAATGGTAGGGGGGAAAAGGAAAAAAAACTTACTAAAGTGTAACAATTTATCTTTGTTAGAGCAAAGATAAAATCAAGGGCATCTTCTTCCCTCCATCTTGGACTGCAACAGTCTAAACAGGAGTAATATTCTTCACAGGTTGATGCAGGCATGCCTCTCCATTCAGCTCATCTGCTGCCATCCAGCTACTGTCTACCTAAGGAAGTGTGCTGAGCCAAAGGCTCCTCAGAACTCTGTAATGGTGCTCAGCTACTTAGCTAGAAAGCAGCCTGAATACTTTATGACTCTAATCTAACCAATTCGGTGCAAGGCTGAAATAACAAAATAGTGAGATATTTATATAGATTTTAAAAACATCCGACCCCCCAACAACTCTGGGTGAGTGACGCCAACCTCCCTCCCCATTGCTTCCCCAAAAGAGCATCATCCCTTATAGAAGCTATTGTCGTAGCAGAATTCATATAAGAGAAGGGGCCAAGGAAGAAAGTTAGAGATGTCAGAGGGCTGCAGCCAGCTTAACCCAGTTCCTGCTGAGACAGCAAAACTAGCAAGTGTTTTTCCAGCCAGAAAAGGGAGGGTAGCAAACCAGTCCCTTTGATTGTACACAATGGACAGACAAAGACAACTCAGCATCACCTGACCACAACTCAGCTCAGAGCAAATGCAACAGAGAAGTCTACAACAGAGCAGTAATTTTCATGCTGGTATGGTTTTCAACCATTAACTCAAGATGGTGGTGGATGGGGTGGGTGGCATTTTTTTATCTCAGTAGTGGGGAAAACCTTGAAATCCTACTGAATTCAGTAAAATTGCCTCTGTGTGAAATCAGATAACCTACAAGCTATGAGTGTTACATATGGCTGGCCTTTCCATTATCCATGACCATCTCTACCTTCACTAATCAATTGTTAAATTTTATTCTGATTTTTAGCAATTGGACACATGACCAATCTCATTGAAATAGATGTACATTTTGTAGAATAGATTGGTAGTAATATACAGGTAGTCCTCGACTTAATGATCACAATGGAGCCCAAAATCCCCTTGCTTAGCAATAGAAGTTTTGGGCTCCATTGTGATCATTAAGTCGAGGGCTACCTGGGACAGTGCAACTTCATAAATACATGCCAGTTGCCGAGTGCCCAAATTTTGATCATGGGGTTGCTGCAACAATCATAAGTGTGAAAAATGGTCATAAGTCAGCTTTTTCAGCGCCATTGTAACCTTGAGCAGTCACTAAACGATGCTTATAAGGCAAGGACAACCTGTAGTTTTAATTGAAAAAGGAATGATGTAAAAGGGAAGAAATAGAAAGCTATAATTCATTTCCATGAGATAAATATTATAGAATGAGAAGATATGATAATAATTAATTAGGACAATGAATTAGCATGACTGATTTGCTACATGAAGAGAGAGAGAGTAGCATATTAGTCTTAGGAGGTTCAAATAGCTATATCTTACTCTATATCCTACTCTTTGGTGAATCAAGTAACTTTTGGATTCTAGCTCTACTTCATTCCTTATTTTAGTTTATGCTTTCAGAAAAGTAGAATTTAGCACGTACACCAGCTTACATTTTAATAAATGAATATTAAAAAATAGTTTTAGCCAGACTGCTTGGAGCAGCATACATTAAGTTAAGTTGAGAACTAGTGGTGGCCAGAGTACTGTAGTTAACTTTCTTGACTGGTCAGCAATGTTTCATCATAGCCAACACCATAAACACTGTGTAACATAAACATAATATTTCTCAAATCACCATTTTATATAACTCTACGGAATCGATGTTACATTTGTAGTGAGAAAGAAGCTGCAAGAAAAAAAATGTTTCATGATGCTGTTAATGTTTGAATGGTAGTCTCACTTGTTTCACAGATTGATTGGCATGCTTATCGTTGGGCACTCACTTTCATTTGGGCACTCCTACACAGGAGGAGCAAGAGAAACTGGCTTCCATGATCGTTTTTGATAGCCACCATTTTTGACTGCACCTCATAATTTTGAAGCATTATGGGAAACACACTGTCAATAGCCAGGACTCATGTCTACCATGATTGGTGGCAATTGCAAAAACAAAAAAAAGCTAGCTTTGTGCACAAGTCAAAATGCGGTTTCTTTGATTTGGCCTTAGTTTGCTGTGTAAATCAAGGCACTGTGGTTTATGAGTTGTAGTTAATGGTTTGTAATATTGTGCAAACCCAGGTAACTGTGGTTTATTCAATGAACCATACTGAAATGGTGACTTAGCACAATGTGTGAATTGCTACAATATTACAGGACTCAAAAGAAGCCAAAAATGTTTTTTTCTCATTTATACAAATAGACATGAACAGGATTCCTAAATGCCATGGCCACTCACACTCATTTATATCTGATTAATGAAAGCTGAGCTGAATAAGGTCCATTCAATATAGATTTCTATGCGTTCTGAAAAGAATATAAGTCAAGATTACAGTCAGAATGGAGGCACAAATGGTGGGTGAGAGGGAAGTGTAAGGATCATGTGATTTTTTGCATTTTCCAAAAAAGCAATTCTCAATGTAGGAGGTGTGTAGAATTTTCAAAGGGGGTGAAGCATTGTGAAATTTTTAGAAACATCAATGCAAAAATAAAATCTTATGTAGTAGGGAAGATCAATAGAGGTGGACAGGCTGATGGGAGGGAGAAGTATTGCTGCAATATTTTACCTAACACATTTAACCAGTGTCTTTTAAAAGAATTGTGGTGGCAGAGATGGGTTCCTGCCAGTTCTAACCGATTCTTTAGAACCGTTAGTAACTCGGCGATGACATCACGGAGCCAGTTCCATTGGTGTCTCTGTGGGCACTGCCATCTTGGGTTTTGCTTCTGCACATGCTCAGAAGCTACTTTTTTATAGCTGCGCATGCGCGACCCTGAGCAAACCAGCCGCAAAAAGATCCACAACCCACCCCTGCATGGTGGCAGTGGTTAGAATGCAGTATTGCAGGCTCACTGTTCACTCCCAGCAGTTCAATTCCCACTGGCTCAAAGTTGACTCAGCCTTCCATCCTTCTGAAGTTGGTAAAATGAGGCCCCAGATTGTTGGGGGCAATATGCTGACTCTGTAAACTGCTTAGAGAGGGCTCTAAAGTATTGTGAAGTGGTATATAAGTCTAAGTGCTATTGCTATTTGCATGGTGATATTATAACAATGCGATATCAATAAGCCTAGTAATGGAACCCTGTGGGTTGGTGGGCACATTTTACACTTTGAAAATATGTTGTGGCAGCTGTCAGAAGGTAAATATTGGAAAGCTTACCCATTCATAAAATGTACGCCATAAGAGTTATCACATACAAGGCAAGGTTTATCAGAATGTCTGCTATCTCCTCTAGCCTCATATCCCCTACTTACTTTCTACAAGATTCTTTGTATTATGTATGCTTGCTATTGTTCTTTTTCTGGGCAGAGTTACACCTTCTGAAAAGCGCTAATTCTAGATACCCATCATTTAATGCCTAGTGGTATTCTTGGAAATGGATTCTGGAAGCTGGTACATTATGGACTCCTACTTTTTACACACAGATTGCCTGGGTGCACCAAAG
The DNA here is from genome assembly GCA_032467955.1 of Pseudoxenodon macrops. Lineage (NCBI taxonomy): Eukaryota > Metazoa > Chordata > Lepidosauria > Squamata > Pseudoxenodontidae > Pseudoxenodon > Pseudoxenodon macrops. Next base: position 223,898 of record JANHFT010005601.1, read on the forward strand.
AACCCCATGGATACCTTTCAGAATCAGAATAGAGCTGGAAGGATCCTTGGAGGTGTTCAAGTCCAGCTCCCTGCTCAAACAGGAGAACCTATACTATTTTAGACAAGTGACTGTCCAGTCTCTTCTTAAAAGCTCCAGTGATTAAGCACCCACAATGTCTGAAGGCAAGCTGTTCCACGGATTAATTGTTCTCATTGTTAGGAAGTTTATCCTTAATTCCAGGTAGTTTCTCTCCTTGATTAGTTTCACTCCATTGTTTCTTGTCCTGCCCTCTGGTGCGTTGGAAAATAAATTGACCCCCTCATCTTTGTGACAACCTCTATTACTAGAATACTGCTATCATGTTCCCCCTAGTCCTTCTGTTCTTTACTTTCACCTTTGTGGCACACACATAAGACTCTGGCCTTAGCACACGGTGTCATAACTGGAGCTGGTGGTTCCAGATCAAATGCTATAGGTTCTCATCTTACAGTGATGTGGTTTCTTTGGTTTCATCTTCATGTGAATCTATTTTGTGATTTGTAAACTACAGTTTGAGTGAAGTAAGCCATAATACTTTATTCAACAGTGTGCAATCTGAAAACGTAGTCTCAGTTTCAAATTGTTTTTTTGGGGTGCCCTCCAAGTGTCTCTGAACTGCAGTTCCCAGTATATCTTCCAATTAGCCATCTTGGCTGAAATTCCTGGGAATATATTTTCCTGTTGTGATGTAGATGATAAAGACGTCATTTAAATTATTAGCAAAAGAGCTGAACAAGAAAGGAGGCTGAGACTTGGTCAGTGCTACAGACCTTGCACAATACAATGGGATGTGCTGGGATTGCAAAAAGTAAAGCAAAACTACCTCTTTGTTGCTGGCCTTTTTCACACTTGGCAATGTAATACTGTTGGCTAGGTTTCTTGCCCAAAAAGCTGGCAGCTTTTCCCCCTGTTGCCTCCACCACCTATGTGCAGGCATTTTCCTCTACTGGCTAGCATTCCTTCTTCCCCACTCAAGCCTAACTTGTTCTTGGGTTTGGTGCAAGAAATTCTTTTGTAACTGGTCTTAAGGGAGAGTGAGGGAACTGTTGGATTCCCTTTAAGAATCAATTTGCCAGTTAGGTAAACCTTTCATATAGTTATTGCAGGCCTGGGAGGAAGATCACTAGGAGGGAGAATTAGAGATAAAAAAGAGAATAACAGCTAGGAATTTGATCCTCTAAGTTAGCCCTTCTCCTCCTCCTCCTTCTGCTGCCTGAAGCTGAACTGCATCCAGCTGTCTGTGAGAAAACTCTCCATGTCTGCGGTTAGGACAACAGAGCCAAGAGGCAGCTGCAAACTTCCCCAGCACACTTTTTTCTCCTCAGTCTGTAGCTCTCCTAAAGTTTTCTCAGGATCACGAAGGGGCAGAAACACATTCGATTTCTCTTTTGCCAAAAAGATCACCGATGCGCCTACCAATTTATTTAATTACCGGTGTTAAATTTATATAGCCTCCCATTTCACGTATGGCTCCAGGTGGCACATACAATTAAAAAGAACAAAAAACAAAACTATCAAAACAATTAAGAAACCAAAAACACTAAAATATCATTTAAAAGTTAAACATCTATAAATAGAACAAAAACCATGGGAGAGTGCATTTCAAAAACCTATGAATCCTGTAACTATTTTGTAGGCTCTATACTTCCATGGGATCCCCAGGCTCCATAACAAAACCAGTATTAAGGACCTTCTGGAAGGGCAACAGGTTGGGGTCAAGGTCATCTTGGGGTCAAATGTTCTAAGGGTAGGTGCCACGGCAGAAAAGCTCTCCTCTTGAGTCCTGTCAAATGAAGCTCTTTAGTTTACGGTATCCATAATGTGCCCCTCCTGCCAGACCTGATGGGATGATTGGAAGTCCCACAAATAACCTGGCACCCTGATATGTAGGGCTTTAAAAGTCATAACCAACACATTGAATTGAATCTTGAAAATTTGGCCTTTCACCATTTAAATTTAAACAATCTAAAAATTCTGTGACTTTTTTTTTTTAAGATGACATACCACATGGCATTTCACAGCTTGACATTGAAGACCAGGTTCATATGCCACACAAAGCTGTGTAATGTTCTACAGACCTAACCCTTAGTAGGTTATAGAGTATTCTATGGCTAGGCAAATCTTGACTTAGCATGATCTATGAGTACAATCAGTTATTGACCAAAGTGTTCTAGGTTACATTACCATATTTTTTAGAGTGGATAATTTGATCACTTTTTGTGACTTTCTGACAATGGGGAAGTGACTCACTTAACAACTGTGGCAAGAAAGGTCATAAAATGGGATAAGATTCACTTAACAACTGAAAATTTGGGCTCAATTGTGGTTGTAAGTTCTTTAGTTATGTATAATAGGTACCACTTCAGTGGGAAGGGGAAGGTAAGACTTCCATGCACCTTTGGCGTATAGCCATGCTGGCCACATGACCTTGGAAGTGTCTTCCTTGGCTAAGAAATGGAGATGAGCACTGGGCCCCAGTGTCAGACACAACTGGACATAAAAGCCTTCAGCTTTAATAATAAAGGCAGGATAACAATTTAATAAATAAACATTGCCAATCTTGTAGGGAATGATTCAGTTTGTGAAAACGAAATTCATTCTTTGGTTGGTACCATCTCTTCTTATGCTGCAGGAAAAATAAATGAAAAACAAGAGAATGGTCATAGTGACTATATTTTCCCAGAATAGTTTGCAAAACAGAAGCCGAGTCACTTCAGCTATCATACAGCCATTTCTGAATGGGGCACTTTACAACAAAACAAATTCAAAGCTAAAGAATTTGCAGGCTGTTTTTTCAGAATCTTGAGCTATGGATTTAGTGTGAAATATGTTATCGGACCAAGATTTAGTTTTATGTTCCAAAGAAGGAAGTATTTTTACCTCAGGATTGGTGCTGAGTTTGGTTTGTGTCCAATGATGTTAACTAGCCGAGTTATGAACCATCTGCAAGCAAACAACCAAGTCAAAGAGCACCCAGAACTCATTTTTATGTCTCCTTCCTGCCCACTTTGAGCCAGCAATCCAATTTAACTCAAATATTATTGTTTCAGGGAGAACTTGGTGGGTTAAAATTAGTGAGAACAAGAGAAGCAACTGATGTTGTGATATTAAGCAAGAAACCCTTGAAAATGTAAAAATATTTCCTGGAATATTATTCTTGCATCTGAAAGGATTAGAGAGAAATTCAGTATTTTCTAATATAAATTTAAAGGATCTTATCTATACTGTAAGCATTTCTAAAAAAAAAATGTCAGTCTTCAATTTTTGAGGCTTTAGAAAAGAACGTATGTGTTAAATGCTCTCAGTTTGAACAGGCAAGTGAAAACCTAAGTCAAGCTGACCTCTGGTGGAGAACAGAAGGAATATCACACTTCTGCCAATGCAAATGTTTAAAGTAAAATAAATGATGCATTTATATTGCATGTGTTTGAAAAATATTTACAGCAAACCCAAAACTTTGTGGTTTTGCATTCCTAGCACTGGAGTGAACCAGACTAAGAAAGAATGACATAACCTAAAGATGTCATATCAAGTCTCAGCCTACAATGAGTAAAGGATCCTTCCCAGAATCTCACAAATACTAAATCTGAACTTAATAGAATAAAACTCTTTATTTTCCTATGCTCATTTATCATATTAAAAAACAATGTTTTCCTTTTTCTTGTACAATGGAAACAAAACACTCATAAGTCTCCTTTTCAATACAAGTTTTCCTAAGCAGGAAATAAATTGAATGTAAATTTCCTACAGTGAACCACTGAAACTGGAAGGCTGAGTCAAAAAATAAAGCTGGGAGAACCGATATAAAATGTTAACTAAAATCAATGTGGAAATCATTAAAGCTGCATTGCTTTTTAAAATGTTTTTTCCCATAGTACATGGGTGTCTGCATCTCCCTTTTCAGTTTCTAATTTCATCACAGTTCTCCAGATCAGGGGGGGAAAGTTTCTGTTGTAAATTTTAATTCTTCCAACCATTATTGTGCATAGTACTAAAGGATTCAATCAGCATTTGTGATTCCACACCATGATTCCCTGCCACACCATTGCAGGGAACGTTGACTATATCCCCCTATACATACAGCATATGCAGGAGACAATTTACATACATTGCTGTTCCCTGCAGCTGAATTATTCATTCCTTGCTGCAAGTAGACATTATGTATCTCTTAACACAAACACAACTCCTTCCTTGCACATACCCCACTGTATGTGCTGCTGAGCCTTTCAGCTGCATGCACTAGATCTGCTCTCTATTCATGGGGAAATAATCCAAGTTTCTTTTCAGATTATTTCTTAATAGTAAACAGTGCTATAAACCCTGCTACCATTCATAGATATCTCCTGCAAATGGTTCCAATGAAACAGACCTGTAACAGAGCAAGAAGAACTTGACCAATGCCTAGACAGTTGGACTGATTATTCCTATAATCAAATGAACCACAGAGATTCTGCTGGCTGCAAATCTTTTCTGAATAAAATTCAATTCCTCATGGCTTGCTGGATTCATCGGGTGATACATTTAAGGCAGCTTTTGTGCTCTTATTGGATTGTTTCTGGGATCGTTGCTTCTTTGGAACTTCCTCAGCAGCTGCTACAGGTTTTTGGACTGGCTCCTCGTTTTCCTCTTTTACCTTCTTTACCCTAGTTTTGCTTTTGACAGGGTTAGAGAACGTAAGGCAAGTTTTGCTGAATTCCAGGGGAAATATTCCCACATCTCCATCAAAACGATTCTTGGAGACCTGTAAGTAGCGCCTGCCTGGTCCTGTTGTTAATTTCCTATCCTGCAGGATCAACACATTGTCAGCCTCCTGGCTGGCCTGCAACAGAGAGAAAGAAAAATAACACTATGATTAGAACAAGGCAGACAGAAGGATCAATTGGGTGGATGAGAAGGTGTTTGTCTAGTTCCTTGGAAAAACTTTTATCAAGGATTTACCTTTGCAGATCCAAAAATGGAAGATGTTTGCAGCTCTCTTTCTTCATCTTCCTTCCGGGGATGAATTATCAGTGTTACATGGCAGTTGTTGTCTGTAGCAAATTTTCGGAAGGTACCCACAATGTAGTCTTGGAGAGCAAGCCTAGGCAGCAATAGGGCAGTATAAATAATACACTTTGCTGTAAAAGCTCATGAATATCTGAAAAAATGTGTTTTTCTTTCTCAGTGAACAAATAGCACTAAATTGACAAGAGGGTACAAAGCAGATATTTAACACTCCTCTTTAGTACACACCTTGAAACACGTCATTAAAAAGCTATGTCAATTTAGGTCAGAACAGGCATAATGATCCTGAGCAAATGTTTAACTATGAATAAGCAACTGGAAACAGGATTGTGGGATTTTGCACATGCTCTTCAATTGGCTCTCAATGCAGCTTGCAAAATGTGGTGGACAGAGCAAAAGAAAAGGAACAATGTTATAAACTGGGATTCTATGCTATGAAAACATGAAATGAGAGATTTACCTGTCTACACTGAGTTGCTCCTGGCCCATCATAAACTGGAGATTATCAATGACAACATGAGTAATATCATACATGTACACAGCATGGAGCATGGTATCAATTACTGTCCTGCATGAAAAAAATATTAAACTTACAAACATGTAGAAGTTAATTTACTTTGCCATTCCTATAGAGAGATCAGACCAAGTTCAAATAAGGAATTTTTAAACAGAAACATTTGCTGCAGTTTAAAACATGTACAGAGTCTCAATTAATTCAGAGTAAAAAATACATTTATAAAGTTAATGACTAAATAAGGTATCTTAAAACCCTCAGAATCCCAGGAAAATTAGGGTAATTTCATTAATAGCAATCAGAACAAAGAATGAGGAGCTAAAGAACTTATCTGAAACATTCATTTACACATTGCAATATACAATTTGTATCTTACAGTAAAGGAAACCACATGATATTGCATATCTAAGAGGAACCAACTGCCTTAACGTAAAATGGTGTACTCACTGTATAATTTGAGACCAGTCTCAATATTTGTTAGGCAAAGGATGCTTTGTAACAGTTTCCACTAAATCTGTGCTGGAATATCTCTGGATTTTCCCAGAATAACATTACATAGTTAATTTAGTTTTACTTTGGCCTTACTACTAAACATTGCAACATATTTTTTCAAGGATACTTATACAGTGGTACTTCGGTACTTGACTGCTTCAAAACTAATCAAATTTGGTACTTGATGAATTTGATGCGAAAATATTGTCCCAGTACTCATTGCTTGGCACTCAACATGCTGTGATAGGAAAAGGGGGGTGGCTGTGGAGAATGGACAGAAAGTTGGACATGCTGGACCAGTCGCTGACATAAGAAAAGGGAGAGACAGAAAGTCCTTCCAGGCTGAAACAAAGGGTCACATGGTAAGTCACATGGTTTGCTTGGCTCTTGTTTTTAGTACTCATTAAGCAGAGGTGGGTTTTAAATCTTTACTGCCAGTTCGCTCAGGGGCGAGCTGTGGTCGCATGTGCGCTTTGCACGCATGTGCAGCACTTTTAAAAAGCTTCTGTGCATGCGCAGAAGCAAAATCCAAGATGGTGGCGCTGCCAAAAGAACTGGCTCGGGAATGTGTCAGGCCCGGGTTACTAACAGTTCTATCAAAGTGTGCCGGTAAGTTACTAACTGTTCAGTAGAACCGGACCAAACCGTTAGGAACCCATCTCTGTCGTTAAGCCTCCCAGAACCAATTAACAATACTGAGGTACCACTGTATTTCTTTCTGAATTATATCTATTGCTAAGACTGCAAACTCAGCATTACATTAATTATAGCACTGTTTCACTTCTACTGTCTCATAAAAAAGCAATAACCCATGATATACAAAGTAGGAAGCTGCTACCCCAAATTTTACTTGATGTTCTGTTGTCCATAGAAGGTCATGAAATGAAGTGGAAGATCCTCAAACTTGTCTGCCCATTCGTCATATTTTTCCAATTGCTCATCCAGTTTTTCCATGGCAAATTGAGTAAGCATGATCTTGGCCAAACGCACATTATGGATCTCAAAGCTCCCCCATAATGTATTAATCCCTTGCATGCAGAGGTCCAGGGCATATTCACTTATGAACGTGGTCTTCCCACTGCCTGTTGGACCTGATCCAGAAAGATAAAAGGCACAATTAGTAAGAAAGGCAGTTCGATCCAACTTATGTAGAATCTGGTTTCATCTGGAACAAACTGACATGCCCTTTCCTTTGATGGGTATCTACATTGGCTACTCTGTAGGTTCTCTGTGAATAAGAAATGCAAATTGGGAACTATGTTACAACACAATATTTTTCCCATTGACTGTAACATCCCACTTACAATAGTATTTCTAGATCAGGGGTGTCAAACTGAGGTCTGTTTTCGCTGGCGGAGGGTTGCAGGAGGCCGTCACAGCCAAAAACAAAGCTCAGGAACCCGTTTTCACTGGCAGAGCGCTTGGAGCACCACAGATACCCCCGACACGAGTGACATCGAGCTGGACACGCCCTCCCAAGTCAAACAACCCTGAATGCAGCCCTCAGTGAAATCGAGTTTGACACCCCTGTTCTAGATGGTTTGACCACTAATTTAGTAATGTAATAAAAATCATGCTTGGACACGTGTATCAAATCTCCCATAGATGCTTCTGCTGAACAATGTATACAGAATCACAGTACTGCAGTAAGTAATAATTTCATTTACTTTCATCTTCACTTTTGCCAGAATTGGAAACATGCACAATTTAACTTAAGAAAATGCAGCACAGAATAAGTTAAATTTATTTTAGATATCTCCAATGCCTCTTCCCTTTTCTTTCTAGTAATCATCACTTCTATTAAGTGCTTCTCCAGACACAAATATCGTATGGAAGCAGAAAATCATGAGAAGCTTGTGGGAAACTGGTTTTCAAATCATAAGCTACAGTATGTCTGACAAGTAAGCCAAAATCTGACAAACAGCTCAAGAACATTACAGAAAATATTTTAATGATTACATATGCTAGTGGAGAAAGGATGAAAGGGAAACGGCAATATATTGCTGCCTTGAGTTATTTATAAAAATAATAAAAGCAGGATATAAATAAATACATAAGTAAATAAAATATACACTCACCTGTGAAAACAGTGAGCTCTCCTTTGCGGTGGCCTTTGAGAAGTTTGCTCAGTTCTGGGAAACGAGCCCATTTGACTCCGGCCACCTGATCTACATTGACCAGCTCCCCGTACACCTCTTCCCGCAGTTGACAAAATGAAATTATAGATTTGTGGCCAGCTGGCAAAGCTGAGCGTAGAATCTTGGTAAGGTTCATACCATTGCTAAAAGCCTCTAAAGGTCGAAGCTGCTGGTCACTAGGTCGCACCAAATAACAACGCTTAGGATTCAGCTTACGTGCAAAATGTTTAGCAGATTCCCAGGACCGGAGATCCTCTCCTAACCATAAAGTGATCCTTTTAAACTGTTCTAAGTAGGGTAGTAAGGCTGGGGGAAGACAAGAAATCCCACGAGGCAGAGCCAAGGTGGGTAAACCAGTCCCTTGATGCAACACCAGAGCATCCAACTCTCGCCCAGTCAACACCACTTCTGTATCACGCCGACTGATCAGAGGCAAACCAAAGAGATTGTGATAGGCATTGGGACGAGGCAGCATATTCTCCACATGGTGTACTCTGTCTCCTTGGTGGTCAACTCTGAGGAGCTTCAATCCCTTCAAGCTGGTGCCAGAAGGACTGAACCATGGGAAGACCAATGCTTGAGCAGTCCGAAGAAAACGCACCCCAAAGTGTTTGAGAGTGGTACTCGACACGCTGGAAATGCCAAATGCAGCCTTGACTTCTTTTGTCTCCTGTTCATCCAGCAATTGCCAGAGAGGCAAGGCTCGGTCCCATATGTGTCTAGCATCCTCTCCACTTTGGTCATTTTGCTCATGAATACTGTGTCTGTCGCTTAACGTTAGTCCTTTATCCTGCAGTTCTACGTTGGCCTGGAAGTCTTGCCAATTACCTTCCACCAGGGTGGCCGTGCAGATAAACTGTCCGGTCGTCTTATCAATAAAGAGGCTGTAACTATGGCGGTGCTGCTGTTTATCCCCCACAAAAATACTGGGCACATGAATGCAACTGTAGCCATCGTGAAAGGGGATTTTTTGCGCTTTGAGGTACTGCCGGATCTCTGTGACCGAGGCAGGAGGAATCGGGTCCTGCACCGGTGGAAGCTTTTCCTTTTTGTAGTGCTTACAAGGAGAGCTCCCAACAAGCATCCATTTACCTGGAAGGCGCCGGTGACGTAAAAGGAGCCGTGACGTCACCGAGAACATTTTTCCTACGTCTGGGACCCCCGTCCTCCGAGCAGCCTCATAGGTTGGGATCTCCTCGCTCTACGACCCTACAATGCCGTCTCCTAAGTGCCCGAACGGCCCCGCGGGAAGCACCTTGTTCTCTCCTGAAGAAAAGCTTTCCGCCCTCCTTTCTTATCTTGCAAGACCCTCCTATGCCGCTGCCCTCCTCCCAGTTTGCGGTGGAGCTGCACCCCCCCATCCCGATTCCCGCCGCTCTCCGGCCAAGGCCGTTTACAAAACCTCCCCTCCGGCCGCAGCCTGGCCGGACAGCTCGGCCTCCGCCTCTGGATCAGGGCATCGGCTCCCCACGTGCAGCTGCAGAAAGCGCGCCATGACCTTCCTTTGAAACCATCAGTTCCGAGAGCGGCTGCGGGGGAGGGACAGGAACCAACCCCGGAAACAAACAGCGGCTTGGCGGGACATACGGACTTCCCTCCATAGAGATAAAACAAATAAAATACAAATAAAATGTATATGCTCCCCTCCCTGCTCGTCTCGTTGCATGAGAGTTTTCTGGCTTTCAGGCCCAAATTGCAGAAATTCGAGGGCGACAACCAGGAGTGAGAGCTGTTGGCGTCTGGTGGCCCTTTTTGCAGCCTTATGAAGACCGTCGTAACGTAAACTCAAGCCGGACAGGCAAACCCTTCCTGGCGATTTCTGTGGGTGCATCACACAAACTGGGTCTACATTAAAATGTTTAAATAGATGCTGACGCCCCAATGGTTCTCCTCCCCTCCCTCTCACTTGCGAGGATAAACCGGAGGCAACATGCCAGGCAACTCCTGCGACGGGAAAGCCTGGGATTTCTCTGCATTTCTTGCGGGTTCGTATCTCGCAGAAAAGGGGGAGGCGGCTTTTAAAGCAATGGCCATTCCACGGGCAGAGAGAGAGAGACTTGTACGCTAGAGCGGCGCCGATTCCGTGTTGCTTCCTGCTTCACTTCCTGTTCCGGTACGCGTCGCGTTGCCAAACGACGATGACCGGCCGGGGGACCTCGAGCCGTTTCTTGGCCAGCGTCTTGCGGAACGGCGTAGGCCGCTACGTGTGTCAGCTGCAGCGCATCACCCTGACGGTCAGCCAGCGCATGTCCAACTCGCTGGGCGCCAGGTGGGGAGAGAGAGAGAGAGAGAGAGAGAGAGAGAGGCGTTGCAGCAGGCGGGACAGCCGAGCCCGTGTGCCTGCAAAGCTTCCGAACCGTCCGAATTCATTTGTTAAACAGCGCAGGTGTTAAGTGAGAGAAGAAAGATGATTAGGGAACTGGGGGCTAAAACATATGAAGAACGGTTGGAGCTCCCACAACCTCCGAAGGGAAACTGTTCCACTGGCTGATCGTTCTCCCTGTCAGAAAGTCCCTCCTTATTTCTAGGTTGAATCTCTCCTTGGTCAGTTTCCATCCATTATACCTTGTCTGGCCTTCAGGTGTTTTGGAAAATAGCTTGATCTCCCTCCTCTCTGTGGCATTGGGGAAACCAGATTCACTTAACATCTATGTTGCTAACTAAACAACTTCATTGATTCACTTAACTGCGGCAAGAAAAATCGTAAAATGGGGCAAAACTCACTACCCCTGTCTTGCTTTTTAGAGATAGTAATTTTGAGCTCAATTGTGGTCACAGGTCGAAGACTATCTGTATCTGAATATTGTCAGGCAACTAGAGAGAACAGATGTTACTGTCCAGGCCGGGATTTTTGAATGTTCTAAAAAAGGAAAAAACAAACACAGGAAAGTAACCAGGGGTGAAATCTAAAAATTTTCCTACCGGTTCTGTGGGTGTGGCTTATTTTGTGGGCATGGCTTGGAGGTCAGGTGACTGG
>JANHFT010005601.1:258336-280078 GCA_032467955.1 Pseudoxenodon macrops
GGGAATTCTGGAAGTTGAAGTCCTCCAGGCTTAAAGTTGCCAAGGTTGGAGACCCCTGGTCTAAAAGAATAAAAATGCTAGCGGTATGGAAATTTCCTTTATTTATAGGGAACTTTTTAAAAGATAAATGTATGAAACTGACACAATGTGTGGAATTAAACATAACAAGATAGAAGCATCACTGTTAGTATAGCGAGAGACAAGAAAGTAAAAATAGATGCAAATGGTAATAAAAATAGAAGTTATAGTTGTTCTGATTCTCCAAGGATAACATGTAATCCAACCAAATGATTTATAAAAGCATCATATTTCACATGAATGGAGGAATAAAAGATACCAAAAAAAAATACAGTAGATCTCTGTTCAGCAAGTTTGGAAGTATGTGCTTCAAACCTTAAATGTAATATTCAAACAGGAAGAACTCTCATCCTAGATGTAATTATTTAGAGACTGAAGCAGTTATTCTCTCATTTTTGTTTCTCAAACTCTAACTAACAAGAGCTTTTATTTTTCAAAAATAATCTTCTGACATATTTTGACAATTGTGTCAACCACTGTATATCTTGTAGGTTATGGGGGGTCTAAATGTATGTTACTTTTATACTAAGATAAATTTATTTTCCTTCTTCTGTTCTCTTTACATTTTAGTTTATTCTAATCACTATTATGTATCACATTTTTTGGCTTACTGTATTTCACTAATAAAAATGGGAAATACAAACATGTACACCATGCTATCTTGCAGCACTCAAATCTGGCACTTATAGTTGAGGTTTCATAAGAGCTCTTGTGGAGGGATGATGTTACAAAGACTAGATCATCCCTCATCCTTATTGTAGTATACTTTAAAACAGATTTTATAGATCAACATGAAAACAAAAAGATGGAAAAGGATAAAACTCATCTCAGTTTTAAGGGATTATGATTTTTCTTTCTTTTCTTTTTGTGAGATCTACCAAGATCAATTTGACAGTATCTATTAAATCTGCTTCTGAAACTGGTAGTTAAAAATAGAGGCAGAGGGAGATGTAACAAAGCTTTATCAATTATTATCAGCAACCTTTCTTGTTCTTTGAAATGCGGTATCCAAGGAGATTTGTCTAAGCCTGACCCTATCTCTCTGGGGGTCTCATAAAACTTTGGATTTAGAAAATGCATTCAATTTATTTTCTAAATTTGAGAAGTCAAGAGCCATTCCCTTTTAATTTCATAATGAATCAATCTGTTGTATTGTTTTTAATGAAACTGTAATTATTCAGTACATTCTTGAAGTTCTTTGAATGCAATATTATAGATATTTTGAATCCATATATTGAATACAGAGATTGGTATCAATAACATAGACATTAAAGCTAAATAAGCATATCTGGCATTAAATAATCCTTTAAAAAGCAAAGGTTGATATTTTTTCCTTCATGTGATGGAATGTGAAATTATATAGTCAACCAATAGTAGAAATTGGTTGTTTCTATTGTTGGAACAATAGAAACAAGAAATCCTATCACTAGTGACATCTTATTACATGACCTACTTCAATTGGTACAGTAATTAGAGAAAATATAGAGTATTTTCCCAACTATAGCCAATTGTAATTTGAATGTAGAGAAAGTACCATTTATCCGCAACAGATGCACCAGCTTGAAGAACAATGGATCCAACATAACAAGAAGCAGCTGAACAGACCTTCATCCCCACTTTGCTCTCCATTGCATAAAAGAGCTATTGAACCATTATTTTTACCAACAAAATCTCCTTTATTTGAGCACTAGCAAGTATATATCTAAAATTACAGATGTTGATCCCTGTTGTTCCTCGAAAAATCCAAGAATATATATGATACAGTTAATAGCATTTTGAGATAAATTAGGTTGGAATATTATGATATATCTCCAAGGTAAGCTTCAGGGAGATCTGAACCAAAGACTCCCAGTTCCTACCTAAATATTGTTTCTGGTTTCCAAATAACAGGAGGCATTCCAATATTAAAGAAATTAATGTAAACATGAATTTACAGAGACTTTATACAGGCATATTTATCTTTATTTTCCTGTATTCTTTACCATCTTGGTGACTTTCATGGACAACTAGATGAGAATTATTGCAATTGTAATTTAACACACAGAAAGTTTGAGTTTGGCAAAAGTTGGTTTTATATGAACAAAATTAAAAGAATGCTCCTCAAAATATTAGTCTAAAGTCAACTGGTTCCTGAAAATCAACAAAAAAGAGTGCAGGGGAAAACTGGCATGTTCTACCTTCATCATGGCAAGCCAAAGAAATAGATTCTCATCCTCCAGATCTTTTCATTCCTTGGCAGAAATTAGTGATAGAAGAGCCAGGACTGCAGACTGAATTATTACCCCAGATACCTGTCTGTAAATAGAATATACCTACATCCAATTCTGTATCAAAAAGCTGTTGATGGGAATAACGACTGGGAATGTCAGAAACCAGTCAATAATTTCTTGAAATTTGTCGGAGTTAATTATTTAATTATGATCTTAATATCACTCTCCCCTCACCACCAATAAGTAAAATGAAAGCCCAGAGCAGTGGTGAAAACCACCCTCACCCCCACTTTTACTTACGATGTAAGCACAGAGTGGGTGGAAGGCATATGTACCACAGGCATACAGATGGGTTGAATTTAGCCTCTGCAAAAGTTTGACGTGATTGTAACACTCTGTCTGCAAAAAGGAAGCAAGAGCATAATTTTTATAAGATTGCTCATACAGTTTCTCATTCATTAAAGGTTCAAACAAGCTAGTAGCACACCCAGAAAGAGACAAAGGCAATGTACCCACCTTGTTGTTTTTGCCTTTTTTCAAGCATTCTGCTTGCTTCTCGGCCGATGCTTCCCAATTTAACTGCAAAGTAACGGAAAATGAGTTCATTATTCTTTCAGCCAACCCAGGACAGGAAACAAGGGTTAATTATTCCATGAAGCTCACAGAACCCATTTAGAGTTCATATTTGGTCTTGTTCAAAGTAAGTGTATTTAACTAAATATAAAGCAGGAGAGTACTAGAGAGTTTTGTAGCCCATTTATTTTTAAAGGTCCTTGACTGAAATGAGTGTTTTGGCTTTTGCTACATAAAGTGAACAGTCAAGAGAAGGAATGGAAAAAATAGCTTATTATCATTATTAGAGGGACTGCCTCCAGGAGCTACTTTCCCATATTGAATAAATGGAGAGCAGGGAGGTAAGTATAAAGGGCCCAAATAAGAGTACAAATATATTATTTCTAGATTAATCACCTACCATTTTGACCCTGACCTGGTCATACATCATGCTAAGCTACAGCATACAGTCTGGCTTTCTAAGTGATTGCACTGTTTCATGATGTACTTCAACCATATGATTTGAGTGGCTCTTGACAACCTTTTGAGCATGAACGTTTCATTCTTGTCTTCCTTTTTTCCTGCATTTTAAATTGTCCACAAAACTTTTTCTACTGTTTCAATCTATGTTTGTAATATATATTTTGCCTGCTATAAAGTGTTTGAAATTTCCAATAACAATTAAATAGTTTACTGAATATGTTTTTTTTTAAAGAACCCAGCTCTTCCCCTACTTTGGTGAATAAACAAGATAAATGAAATCTCAAGTGCATGTGTGTTGCAGAATCCCGATTCTATTTCCTTGTGAAGACAGCCTTTGTGTAACAATATTCTGACATAATAGAGGCCATGTGTCATACAGAACATTGCATCTTAGTTATCTAGTTATTGCCATGTTACTATAATAAAAAAGAAATAATCTATTCTAAAAAGGCCAGGGAAAAGAATTCTCTGCATCTATTTCCCACATATATCTTTCTCCTATAACCTAAATTTAGACAGAAAGGAGGGGAATCTGTTCCTAGTTAAAGCAGAAAGTCAACTGCACAGGTTTGATTGGCCAACTCTCAATCAGTCATGGATACCTCCCTTCTCAACGCACATTTCAAATTTAAATTGAAAGAAAAAATATTTCAGGCAATAAAGAGCCGAAGAAAATCTAAAAAATGAAGTACTCAACCTTTCTGAAGTATGAATTGTGATGTGTATGCATTGCTCTTGAGTCTGTTTGAAGAATAGCTGAAAAACCAAATAGAGCTTGGTCCACAGCTGTATCCCTTTCGCCTTCAAATTATCTGTATAGATTCCTTAACAATATGCAATTTATTAAAGATACCAAACAGCTAAACAGATGCAAATATAGAATTAATTCCCAGAGGAGGTCCATACTTGATTTTACTGAAAAATATTGACCAAAATCTTTATTGAATAATGGTTATATTTACATCTTTCTAGCTTAAATACTCAAATACTTTGGCCACCAAATGAGAAGATAGGATTCATTGGAAAAGAAGATCCCGATGAAGGAAAAGGAGACTGGAATTGCAGAGGATGAGATGGTTAGATAGTGTTATTGACATGCTGAGCATGGGTTTGGGCAGAATCCAGACCTTAGTGGAGATGGGGGGGGGCTGGTGTGTGGGAGATCGTGAAGGGTTAGAAAAAACGTAGTGACTGAGCAGCAAAGCTGAAAGGATAGAAAATGACTTGCAAGATTTTATTTATGAAGATCAATGTGGCTTTCTACCTAAAAGATAATTAAAGAGCAATATCACAGGTGTTTTTGGCAGATTAGAATACTTGGAGCAGCATAAAACAAGCTGTGTCGATTTTCCTTGATGTGGAAAAAGCATTTGAAAGTTTGAACTGGATGTTTTTGTTTAAAATCCTAGAAGAGAAGAGCTTTGGAGAAAATATTACGGTATTAAATTGGTGAAATTGATATATATGTTATAAAGGGCACAAATAGTTAATGGGGAACAGATCAAACCCTGTGAGATACCAAAAATGACAAGGTAAGGACACACGTTTTCTCCATTGGGATCATTCTAGTTCTTGAAGTTCTTGAGACATAACTCATGATGAGAGAATCACTGAAGGTTTAAAAGAAGTATACAAAGTAATGGCACTTCAAGATGATTTGGTTTTAATTTTGAAAAATCCTACAGGAGTACAGATATGAATGAAAAAATTAAAGGAATTTGATATATTAGCTTGATTTAAAATTAACAATATCCAGATTATCCCCAATTCCGAGTGTACACTCTAAAGAACCCACTGCGAATCTGGCAGCGTTCAGCGTAGCATCCAATGATAACTCTATAGTCACCATTAACTCATTGAGGTCCTGGTGGGCCCTCAGGTCAGTTGATGGAATTCTCTCCTGCAATTGCCTCAAACAAAGTAACAAGGCTCTGTTGAAGAAGGATGCCACTGTGAAGGCCTTAATAGACCAAGCAGCAGCCTGATGGGCCTTCACCAACGACTGCTCCGCCCTCTTGTCCTCTAGGTGGAGGCTATCCTCTGGCAGACCAGTCACTACAGAGGGCGAAAACAGCACCACTATGGGGGCATCTACTAATGGTACTTGGAGAGCCATATATAGGTCTGGCCCCATATTGTATGGGGTGCCAGGATTTGGTCCTGACCCGGGAAAGACCCACTGCCTCTGGACGATGTCCCGAAATAGCTTCTGGGCAGGCACGACCACAGCCTCTATAGTGGGTTCAGTAAATAGGGACTCTGTAGGTTCAGCAGGCCCTGCTTCAGTTCTCTGGGTCATCTGGTTGGTATCTAAACGGGTGGTGTTCTTCACCTTGAAGAGCAACAACTGGAACACCTGAGGCCGAAAGAGACCTACAAAGGCCGGTTGGTTAGGGAGTAGGCCTACATCATCGGACAGGTCAAGATACCACATGGCTCCCTCCCTCAACAGGGAAGCCTGGCTGGACGTGTTCTGGGAGTATTCTTGCTCCTGCACGGCTGTGGTCTCCCCTGAGAAAGGGGGACCCTGATGGTAACTGTAGCACCTTGGGTAGTCAGACATCACCGACACTGCTCTCTGCTGTAACCTGGCTGCAATCCCTTGCCTGATAACTTCGGAAATCAAGACTCTTAATGTCTACTGGGATCTCGGGTTCTAGTGGCTCCTCCGAGCAGAATCCTGCTCCAGGGCAGAGAGCCAAAGAGCATTTTGGTGTTGCCAGGCAGATCTGAGGATTGCTCCCTGGGCCCATCTGGGGATCACGATGATGGTGACAAGTCCTAAGGGAGAACAGGCAGCTCTGATTGCCGGGAGGGAAGGAAACAGGGTCTGGCCAAGTCCCTCTTAGGGAGCTCTCTGGCTCTCTTAGCCATTTCCCGTTGGGCCTTTTCAATGGCCTTTTCAATTGCCCTGCATCTCTGTTTTCCTTCCTGCTCAGATGCCTTAGAGGCCTTTCTGGCAGCTTGCCTGTTTCATTAGGGCCTTGTTTTTTCCTTAAGGGCCTCGCCCAATGGCGTCATTGGAAAAGCCAGCCAGCATTTTGAATGCCCAACTTAGCCTGGAAGCCCATGCTGCCATGAAAGTCCATGGGCATGGCTAGAGCACAGTGAATAACTGACCTGAGGGGATTCAATTTTCCCCTTTTCTGCCTCGCCGTGGTCAAGCATGGCACGCGCATGCTCAGCAACTTAAATTAGTGTCATGGAGCTAAGCTCGTGAATTCTGCCTTGTGGAGTTCTGGCATGGGGTCTTGTCAGCGCATCGGGGCAGGCAAACTCACTCTGAAATTGCACGCTCTGTCCTCACCCTGATCTTTAAATGACACAGCAAACCTTCTCATTTCTGGAAATAGCGCTATGGAGCTAGGCTCCTGGGTGCTCTGTTGTGGCAATTGCTGAAAGGAGGCCGTGGATGGAAGGCCCTCCCAGGGTCAGCACACCGGAGCCAGGCTCGTGGTACTGTCCAGTCAGAACTGCCAGCTGGCAGTCTGATCACCACCCGTGCAGCCTTCAGTGGGTTCAGGCTGAACAACCTTCATGCTGGAATGCATATTCACGTGTGCGGGGCTCAGCCAGCTTTGGCTAGGAGCCGCAGCATGCTGAAGTGGTTTGTAAAGCTTTTAAAGTTGGATGAAATTTAGTATTCCAGGAATGGAGTTAAGAAAAGCATGTCTTGTCCAAGCTAGACTGAGTCTAAAAGCTGGAGAGGCAACCAGAGGAGGCATGTCTTCACAACTTGAAGACTCAATCCAATTAGCTGACAGACAGAGTTAACCCATTCCTGGATGCTATATCCACCACCATGGAGAATTTCTAGGATAAAAGTGACTGTACCAACCAGAATGATGTTATTTCAAACAAATAACAAACAAACCTGTTTTGACTAATGATGCACCTTTTAAACAATTGCAAAAAATATATCTAGATTCATATCCAACGTTTAAATATAAAATATTTTATATTTAAATAAAATACTTTATTTAAAGGAAAAAGGATTAAGGCTGCATGGTTTTAAGTTGTAGTTTTTAGCTTGCTATCTGATTTGGATGAAGAGTGGTTGCTGTTCGAAATAATAAAATATTAGAATTCAAAGAACACAAGACTTTGGGGGAATTCAAAGAACACAAGTCTTTGGGGGCATGGCTTTATATAGTATGATAGTTAAAATTAATGTAGGTTTCAATATTAAGAATATGGAATAGATATAATCCCTGGCTGTGCTGAAAATACCTTTACAGGATTGGCTTTGATATAAGAAGCATTTTATAGAAGAAGAAAAAAACAGGCAAAGATGAATGGTTAACTTATCAGGATTTGTTAGTACTGAAAAATGCAGAACTTAAGATGAAATAAAGGAAAACTGACCTACAGGGATTTAGTTTCCAATGGTTTCCATGCTCACAATTGAAAGACAGATTTAATATGGATAACAGGCTAATTGGTATTGAACTACATAATAATCTGAAATTGAATTATGTGCAAATAATGAATATGTTATTGCTGAAATGTATAAACCTTTGCTAAGATTTGAAATAGAAGGTGACCAAGTTAAAGAGTGCATGGTAAAATGGGCTAAGAACTTTGGTTATAACATACAGATAGGCCAATGGGAGGAAATGTGGAATAAAAAGGACTGAAATTCAAATTGTGTTGCAACTTAAAAGAGAACTTTTATAAAATGATCTGTCATTGGTATATGACTCCAAAAACAATATCAAAGACGTCTAAAGGTACTTTTAATCGATGCTGGAAAGGTGAAAAATACGAAAGGACATTTTATCATGCACAACGAACTTAGTTGGTGATTTATGGATTTGCTGATTAAAAAGAGTTGAAAATGGGAAGAAGAGAACTTTAAAGAGGGAGGAGATATAATGAAGTTATTTGCAAATGCTGTAAAGAAGATCGGAAGCCACCTCTTTAAATCTTTTCTTTTTTCTATCTATATTGTCTTTTCTACTTATTTATCTTTCATTCTGTTTTAATTTCAATGTAAAATCATGTTTATCTTTTACTTACATGAAAATCTTTAATAATTATTATTATTTTAAACACACACACACATATACAGTGCATTTATGAAGGGAAAAGGCAGCAGGTATGGCAACTGGATAAGATAAAGACTTACTTTCTGATAGGAGCCATCAGTGATATCAGAGATGTTGCTGGAACTTAAGGAGAAGATTGCCCCCCTGGCTCCCACATACAGAATTCCCTTCTCCTCTTCCAGCAAGAGGGTGGTGTAATTCTGGGCACTGCTGCTGCTAAAACGCATTGCATATTTCAAAGCTAGGAAGAAAAAGAAAGAACTTCTATAAACAAGAACACAGAGACATTTCAGACCTTAAGGTGTTATTAATATCCTGGATATTATATTGCTGGGCTCAGTAAACTAATCAGGCATGAATTACTATAGAGCAAGTAAATTAATTCTTATATTGCTATTCAAAATATGCATAGCATCTTTCAAACAGATTTTAGATATGATGTTAACAAATCTAGATTAGTTGCCAGTTTACTTCCAGGCGTGATTCAAGGTGCTGGTTATGACCTAACCTAAAGGTTAACCTAACATAGAGCTGGTAATTTGAGTGACCATTTATCTCCCATAGGGTCTAGGTACCTGTCAGTTTCAAGTTGTTACACCACGGGTTTATTCAATAAAAAAATATCAGGTTCCAGGAAGTAGAATTACTCTGTGTTCTGAACAGCCATAATGACCCGATATTTTTCCTGATGCAATTCTGAACAATTATCTTAAGCATCAAATAAAGCTACAAGACATCACAAGCAATTACTGATTTTTTTAAAGTACAGGTACTATTGGAGCCATTCCTCCAAATAAGCTTTTCCAAGAACCTCAGATCATTCAGCAAGTATTCAACACAATCAATAAAGGTTCTGATGACTCGTCTCACATAGACGCTCACCAAACTCAAAAATCATCGCTCATAAACATTTCGATTTATGTGGTTTTTAAACTATTTTACTGATTTTGTACTTTTTTTTCTTCAACAATGGTTCCTTTCCCCTTTATGTCTGTGTCACTTTAAAAAGCTTCAAGTGAATAAATGCTTTACAACAAAGCTTCAAAGAGATATTGATTGGTTAATCTATCAAGTTTTTGCAGCAAAAAAAGCTTGTGGTACCACAGCAATTAATACATTTATTACTCCTTAAGGTTTTGCAGATCAATGCACTGAGTCTTAAGAAAGCAGCATTATAGACACAGACAGGCAAGCAAGACCCAAATGTACTTAAACAAGAGCTGCTGGGGGTGTGGTGGGGGTAGAATGAAAGGAAGGGGAATAGTGGAAAGAAAGGCGAGAGACAAAGTAGACAATGGCTGTTAACAATGTGATACTGTAGTTAGGTGTGACACAACCATCCTTGCATTAATGAGCTGGTTAACTGTGTGATTAAAGGCTGCTGTTCAATCTGTAAGAAATGGTGCTAAATTTTCTAATAAATTGTAAATCAACCGTTTTGTAATCTAAATTGATCTTTTTCATTCCTCTGCTCTATTAGTTGTAGCATGTTCAAGGGAATTTTCTTTTTGGTCATTGAATGTTGCCATTTCTGCATATATTATCTTGAAGGAGGAGTAAGTGCATGTTCCCTAATGTGTGAATGTTTTTGGGTTTGATAATAAAACCGCCAGAAGAGATGAAGGAGCTGGCATCTAGGTCTGAAACAGAATTGAGTCCCATATTTTGGGTTTGATGTGGATTAATAGTTGTTGCAGGCTGGGTGAATGTCTGTAAACAAGTACAAGCTTACCACCTAAAGTCTTTGAAAGGAAAACATCATCATCCAGGATGGGCTGTTGATCACAGTTATTTGAGTTATTTCCGTCTCCCCATAAATATGTTGTTTCCTAGCTAGATCATCTCAATCACTAAAAGTGCAATTTTATACACGTCTATTACACAGTACTGGGCCTGCTGCTAAGAAATTGGTTACACGGTTGCAGCATAAAGAAACCATGCAGGTTTTCATATGCTTCGCTGTTTTCTAAAGAAACACTTTACAATGATTTAAAAAAAATCTGAATATGTGATTATACATAACAAAGGAATGGAGGTCACTTATTATTTTGCAGCATAACTTACTTCACAGGATTGCTGCGAGGATAATAATAGAGGAGGCTAATATGTGTGCTGCCTTGAACTCCAAGTAGAAAGACAGGATATACGAAATAATACATGTAAATTCTAAGCTCTAAATTAAGAGACATTGTGATTTAAAAAATCAGATCCATAGACTTTAAAATGATTTGTTTTTACACAAAATCAAAGCCCGTATGTTTGATATTGATACGTTGCAGAAGTATTGCAGTTTGGCTATATTTAATTCTCTATATATATCCTTAATCAGGCGTCAATTCTGTTAAAACATATAGAACTCAATTTTAAGTAGGTTCACCCATTATTAACCTTGATTTGTTGACTAACCCATGATGGCTAGCTTGAAAGTAATACAGGTACAACAATTCATCTAGTTACTGCTGAAAATTACAATGGCACTGAAAAAAGTGAGTTATGAGCATTTTTCATATTTACAACCATTGCAGCATCCCCGTGGTCTTGTGGTCAAAATTCAGTTGCTTGGCAACTGACTCATATTTATGACGGTTGCAGTGTCCTGGGGTCATGTGATAATCTTTTGTGGCCTTCTGACAAGCAGTCCCTGGGGAAGTCAAATTCACTTAACAACCATGTTACTAACTTAACAACTTCAGTGATTGACTTAACAAAAGGTTGTAAAATGGGGCAAAATTCACTTAACTGTTTCACTTAGCAACAGAAATTTTGCACTCAATTGTGGTCGTAAGTCAAGGACTACATGTACAAAATTTCAAACCATCTATATTATTGGCTTAGTATCAGACCAATTTTAAAAGTGACCTGACTTGGATTATAACATTAATTTAAATAAATACCTCATTTAATTTATTCATTATAAAAAAAGTGGGTCTTGCAGTAGGATTCATAAAAATCAATTAAAAAAATAATAAAACTTCACCTGCTGACAGCCTTACAATCCAATAGGAAAAAAGGATTATGGTCCAAAAAAAACCACAAGTAAAACCAGTAATTGCTGTAAAGTTACTAATATTTAGACTGTTGCAATTTGTCTGCAAAACTACCACTGGATGACCACTAGATAGAAGCAAAGAGTTTTCTCTTTGCTGCTGTACAGTAATAATCTGGATGTTTGTAACCTAAATATGGTACTTCTAATAATACTGTGTTTTTTTTTACTAGATAGAACAGAAATTGTTAAAAATTGAAAAGGAGCTGATCACTAATGGCAGGCAAAAGCCATGGTTGTTTACCATTTTCTGGAGGGAGAAAATGACAAAGCTGGTCTCTTACCACAAAGCTTTATTTAACATTAAGCTATCAAAGCTTGCATTGATATTGAGGTTCCCAGTACAATGATCCTAATTTTATCCATAGCTAAAAATTAACTGATTGGTCATTTTTAATCTTTCCCACCATATAGTGTTGAGGAGAAATTATGTGAAAAGGCTGATCTCTCCACCTGCCAGTCAGTTACCATAATGAATATTTAAACTGAACTGAACAGGACTAGATTTATTGTAGAGGGGAGAAGTCAATAAAAATAGATTAAACATAAAAAAAGCAAAAATCTTAAAACTCTACTAGGCAATATGCCAGAAAATTGTTGACTACTCCTTCCAGTCACTGACCTAGAATTAGTTGCTATTAAGAACTTGGAAAGAAGTCAAGAAGTCATGCTTGATTTGGTCTTTTTGGCTTATCTAATTTTAATAGTTAAAATGTTAACCCTCAATATTTTTAGCTGATTCTTAAGTTTCCCCAATTGATCACAATCAGTTCTGTGGATTCTGTTCTGCCACCAGTTGTATCATGTAACCATAGCAACCTTTACCCAAGACAGAGATTAAAATTTTTTTCCAGTAGAATGATGTCGATCTTTAGTAGACTTTGATTCGTTTAACATTTCTTTTTTCCCCTACCTACACTGCTTTATTTTTTTCCTAATATGCTCTGTGAATTCACTTAATAACTATGGTTTATGGCTTAGTAAACACATGTGAAATCATTCAACTATGGTTTACTAATTAGTGCAAATTGTGAAGCCAGCTATTATGAAGCAGCTTCACTTGATCCAATGAGGTGTTTCTGACTTCTGAAGATAAGCTATGAAGTCTAAATCAATGCTAACCATGCTGCAGCATCTGTTCATCTTGAGATACCTCTCTCTCCTTCCTTCAGAGTAAAAAAATAATCCATAAGGTAGAAATCTAAGTCCCAGTACTAATGTAGGGACAATACTTAGATTAGATACCAATAAGAACGTGATTTAGATTATCAGGTTCTGAGTGCCAGACAGTCTGGTATTCTTCTGCAGGTACTCTTAAAATAGGTGAAGTTTCAGAGGAACCAATAAAAATGAGAGAGAAACATGAGTTTAGTTAATATGTAAAGTTAAACTCTAGAACAAAAAACACTCAGATCAATATTCAAGACAATAGGTAGAAAAGAGAAACAAGGGCTAAGCAACTTTCTATAATATGTTCTAGAAATAATTTTAGAAATAAGCTCCCTCAAGTTGAAGTCATTTTGAAACTTCATCTTAAAAGGTGTTAGGAGTAGCCATTGAAGTCAACCACCTTGATGTCTACCAAAGTCACAATATGAACAGAACACCAGAAGTATACCAGGATGGCTCCTGAATTTGTCTGCGTACACACATGTGCTCATGACCTTATGCACTTCAACTTTCCCAATTGAACTCTTCCTGATGGCTTAAACTATAAATCCATTATCTCCAGCCATAGATGGGTAGCATACTCAATTTTAGGCCCTCAAAGGGTTATGTTTTATGGCAGCCTTTCAAAACTTGGGACTTTTCAGATGGAGCTACAATTCCCATGCCATATTCAGTCAGCATGTTACCATTCTGGCTGCAGTGATGGGATTATCATTCTATGCCTCTTCAGGATGTAGGTTAAGAATGCTGTTCTCTACAATATGAATTAAAACTAATCAAGAGATGGTTCTTCCTTCTTATCACGATTGTGTTTTTCAATTGGAAATGTGAGTTTCAGAAACTTTCAGGAGGCGAGGGGATGAATGAAAGGTAGAAGACAATCAGTGTATGACTGCCTTAGCAAATAAATCTCCATTTCCTAGTACGGCATCAGAAGAAACATTAAACAATATAAAATATACTAAGGTAAAACCCAAAGGATTTTATCTCTAACTTGCAAAGCAAAATAGATTTAACTTCTTCTAGTGATATTATATTGCTTTTAACAAAAGCAACTCTTTTTGACAGAAAACAGTAAAGTATCTTCATACCATCTGCTTTTATAGAAGAACTGAAAACGTATGTAAGAACTACCGGCATAAATTTTGCTTGTCTTATAACTGAACTATTTTGCTCAATTCTAGATGTGTAAAGCTATATTCAGTAATACCTTTCAACAATCATCTTGGCTTCCTCTTCTAAGAAAAGAAAGAAAAACCCCTTGAGAGAAATGAGAAAGAAACAATCATCTTGATTGGGACACAAAGACCTTTGGGAACCAGCTACCTGCATAATGTGCTATTTATATCACCTGATGTAACCTCCTTCTCAGGCTCTTGTCAGAAAGCAGCTCATACCAGCACTGGCAGTCTAGGAAATAGTTTGAAATCAGGAGGGTTAAAAAAAAACAATTCTCCAGACTAGCTTCCATCTGTGAGCTTCCCAAGTATTTCCAAAAATTCATTTCATAATCACCTTTCATAAATGTAAACAGTATTTATTGGAAAGGGAGAACTCTTCCATCTCCCACCAATACATACCTTCTGACACTTATACTGTAATGAGGAACATATGAAATCATTTGGGCAAGCAAGATAACCTTGCACAAAATATTGGAAGTTAGTTATTGGATGGCATGTATTATTAGTTCACCAGTATTAATGATACAGTGTTGATAGAAATTTTCTAATATCTAAAATATGGAACTCAGACCACTTTGAAATATATTAAAACTAGATACATCTAATTCAGAAATGAGGAATTTGTGGCTTTCAGATTCTAGTATCTTGCAACCCTCAGCAGCTGCAGCCAAAGTATCCAGTGCTAGCAGTAGTAGTGGCTAGAGTTCAGAAACGTCTGCAACGTCATAGTTTCCCATCACTAATCTACAGAACAAAACAGAACAGAACAGAACAGGACAACAGAGTTTGAAGAGACCCTGGAGGTCTTCTAGTCCAACTCCCTACCCAGGCAGGAAACCCTAGTATATAGTATACCATCTAGATGCAGCTTTTATAGAAAATCATGTTCTAAGATTCTGCACTCTTTCCAATCTGATGGCTTTCAGATATATTCAATCACATGTTAACAATTCCAAGCTGACATGGCCTTTGATCATTTTGCATAGAAATTCTAAAAACTTGTCTAATATATGAGAAGGGTACTAATTTAAGAAAGTGCCCCAAATGACATATTGCTTATGATAACACCAATTCTGCTCATGTGCATGCACTATTAAGGCAAATGCAAATGACACATAAATAGAAAAGGCAGTCTTAATGCATCAAATTGCTATATAATACATCTCTGTACCTTGATGATGTCACCTGCCTTCCTAGAGAAAATACGTTTTCTGAACAAAGCTCAAACACTGGATAGAGAGAGTGAGACACCTTGTTGTGCTGCAGCCCTAACAAAGAGGGACCAGATCAGTAACAGATGGCAGATACCTGCCTTTGAAATGTCATTGCTGAACAACAATGCAGAGCTTCAGGATGAGTCTCAGCAGAGAGAATTGTAGCACTAACATTCCTTTCACCCAAGAGAATGTTAGTTCTAATTGTGAAAGAGAACATGATTCAAGGCCAGCAATTAACCTCATTGGTCTCTTGAGATGCCATGAAAAAAGGTGACATTCACATTGGATAGCTTTCTTCTAGATGCCCTTTCCGGGCTGCTTTCTCACTTGTTTCCATCCTTCTCAAGGTTTCCAAGCTTACTAAATCTGTTGATCAAGTTCATCATTCCATTACCAAATGTTCTGCAACACGTTTAATTTTTTTTTAAAAACTTGGAGAAATTTGCATGTATGCATAAAACTGTGTTTCTTAGAACTCAGGGCCATTTAATGACTACTGAATATTAATTATAAAATATGTCAATATGAATGTCAGTAACCACATCACGGACAATGCTGGGGAATCAAGATTGAAATTTAGGCTAATATTTTTGCCATTTGCAGGTGTCCCCTCATGACATCTTTATTCGGCCACATTCCCGAAGAACTGCCTTCATTTCATCTTCAGCCATGCGGACTATATCCTTAGGTTGTGGTTGGCCATGACAGTAGTGTTTTCCACTTAAACCAATGGCAACCACCAATACTTTCAGAATACATTTAGAATGTATTGCATTTTCATTACCTATGCTGACAGCCCCAATTCTTTGCCTTAAGCTGGAAGAGGGTGGCAGGGGGAGAGAGCAGAGCTAGCTGACAGCTGCTAGCAATTCCCTGCTGCTGAATAGCTTGATTGAGGAACTGTGGGGTGAAGTGGGTTTGAGCTTAGCTGGACAGCTCCCCTACTTCCCAAACTGGTAGAGACAGAAAGTTAACTTCCTCAAAACCAGCAAGAAAGTCATCTGTCTCACTTTATCACACAGTTCCTTGATTCACTTATCACTTAGTTATATCTTTTATTGAACTATCGCTTTTCCAGAAATCTATTTACTGCTTCCCCTGCTTCAATTAAATTCAGAGGGAAGATACAGGTGCTGTTCTTTTAACATACCTAACCAGTAAAGTACATATTCCTGCCAGCAGTTTTGACAACCCAGAATCAAACTGGGTCAAAAACCATAATTTTGGGCAAACAGACCCCCATGTTTTATTGAGGAAGTACTTGGCATCCCAAGATTTCTTGGAGAAGGAGAATATTAGCAAGGTTTCATGACATCACTAGACTCTTTCCTATGGAGCAAGTAGGGAGCAGTAGATGCAGAGTGGATATTGCATTCAATCAGTGCTTGGGAGGTTGTTACATAATGCCAAGTCTTGGCAGCGAGTTTTGTAATGGAGATGCTTGTTTTTTCAACTATTACTTTTCTCCAACAATTTTTCTTGGAAGACTATATATACAAAATATGACTAACTTGATTCGACATTCTCCCAACACAGCTGACTCAAAGGAATTTAATCCTGGGCAATAGCAAATCTATTTTAGGGCTACTTTTAACTCCCTTGTGGTTAGTTGATTGGATCAATTGACTCATTTTCAATGCTCCTGACCCAAATATGCACATTTTTGGAACCAGGTCAATATAAGAGAACACTTCCCATGAGGTTATTTCAGCAAAGCTAGCCAGGAAGCCTCCAAAGTTAGAAAAAACCTGCAGTAGATGTATTATCATCTGTTACCTCACTACAATGGCTGAAAAGAATTAACAATAATTTTACGATACCTTGAGAATGAGGATTGGTTGGTTTCCAACATTCTTAGAACTGGTGACACATTTGTAATTTTGAAAACCTGTTGGTCCTCTCAAAAAAAGAAAAAAAAAGAAAATAAAAAAACCAGCTTCTGCAGTCTTCCCAATCACAAAATGACTGCCACAGGGGGCATAACCACCTACAAGCTACCTATGGACCAGTAAGCAACCTGCCATCCCCTTTATCTGTTGTCAATGCGATCGTTTCTACGTAGTAGGGTGGTGGAAATCTTTCAAAACGAGGGTGTTCAGTATGAAGGAAGACACCTTTAGCATCTTTTTTCTTTATATTTGAGCAGTGGTGCAAGGCTTTTCCATTGGCTTCTTAAGTGCTCTTGGCTATCTTCACCTACAGTATGTCTGCATGAACCGCCAGCTTCCTTTCCTATGTATATTTCAGACACAAGTGCAGCCATGTGGCCTAAAAAGCTGCTTTAATAATTCAAAAAAAAAAGTTGGTATTTGTTCCTATGTATGATAAATATATCTCTCAACAGATGTGTACTTCCCTATCTCTTGTGTTTGCAAGTTTAATACTTGCATACTGTATATAAGAGACCAGCAAGAGGAGCTACTCTCCTTCTTCTTAAGTAGGCCATACTCAGCTCTAACCCTTGGGCAAAGCCATGAAGTATTATGGGTTCCAACAATCTGACTGGTATTTTCTTGGTGTGCTGAAAGGCCGACACTACAAGGCATTTATCCATTTCTACAGCTGGTAATATGCAAAGGATAATATGCAGTAAATAGCCACAAGCATTCTCTCTTGCAAATAAAACCCCAAGATTCAGCTGGTCTCTATGAAAAATATGTCTTGATATACAATAAATAGTTTGGTTGGAAGCTGGGTAAAATCCTAGTTTAGCCGCGGACTAAAGTAGCTTTTCTTCCATTTCTATAAAGCAGAAATTATATGCTTTCTTGCAAGAGAGTTTTGCAGACATAAGGGATAAAGACAGTTATATTTTTATAAGCTATCCTAGTGCACACAAAACCGTGACATGGAAAAAAGCTGACCAATCTAAACTGAATTAACTTCCAGTGAAAGTGTATAGGACCAAAGAACAAATTATACACACTGCTTGATTACCATATTTTATTTCACTTTCAGAAACAGCAAGCGGCTTAGCCTCAGGTGACATTAGCTGTATATGGTCTCATGCAAAAATTAAACCCAGATGGCATTTCAGCAGGATGAAAAAATAGATAGCAATTAAGCAATGTTGCTAATCAACTTGTATCTCTATAAATGCCTCACTGCTCTGAACTTCCCTCTATCAACTGTGTGATCTAAAGTGAAATATCTTTAAATATTTTTTTTACTGTTAGTAAAGCTTCCCCAAAGCTTAATCAACCTTACTGATAGTACCCAATTAGAAAAGGCAGTTTTGCAGAAGAGAAGTCAAAATATGTTAATTCAGAGTGTGAGGTGAGAGGGAAGAATATAGAGGGCTATATGCCTGTATATCCATCACCATTTCAAAGGGGTTTTCTTTTATCATTAATAATAGCAAAGATAACAAAGGAAAATGGAAAAAAAATAATTCTCTACTTTCTGAGTAACTAGTATGTCTGCTTCCACATGCAGGTAGTCCTCATTTAGCAAGCACAATTGGGACAGGCAAATTGGTCAATAAGCAGAGCAGTGTCTTAAGTCAAACCATTACAGTGCTTATGGGTTTATTTCAGCTTTTCTTCCCATTACAGACCTGCAAAGGTCACAAATGCAAGGATTGGTCAATAAAGTTACTTTTCCATCACTATTGCAACTTCTAGGCATCACTAAACAAGGCAGTCTTCCCTACACTGCCTGTATTTACTATATATATCCCCTTCAGAAATTATCCTTTTCTATAGTTTAGATTTAGAACACCCACAAAAATAACTATTTCTTCACCTATTGCTAACAAACTATTCAACGCACTGATGAACATTTCCCTAGGAAATATGTTACTGCCATCGTTCTTAGAGTATCTGAAGAAGAGCTCTGTGCAGTTCCTAAGCATACACACTCTCGGCACAAGTAAGTGAACAGAAGGAATAGATTGTTTTCTTGTATTTTTTCAAGGATGGCACTGAGCTGCAGCAGGCATGAGTCAATGTCATTCTGCTAATCTTTTCACTCAGCCTTTTGAAAAAGCAGCATAGGCACACATCCTTTTGAGCCTCAGGGGACCTGCATGGTTTCCTTAATGTAAAGGCAAGTATGCCTCCTATGAAAAGACAAATACAGTATCTCTGCCCTCTGCCTACAGCTAAGGAGGAACATGGCTACAGGGCAAGTTAAAAGCTTCTAGTGTACCAGTTAGACAGAACAAAGGGATTCATAAATCACCCAGGGCATGCAATGCAGCTGGCATGTTAGTTTTTAGAGAACAATCCCACAACATGAAAGGAATTGAAAAGAGGTTGGTTTCTTCTTTAAAAGGGAGCAGAGGTGGGGGCCTTCAATGAGCACAACTACCTTCTTGAAAAAAATACATAAAGCAAATGCATTGCTTTATATAATACGTTGCATCTACAAATTGCCTCAGAAAACATCACGGAATGGGGCACAAATTTACCCTATCAAAAAAACAACAACAAGGGCCTTTTCTTAACTGGACTTGACCATGGTGACCTCTTTTTTCTACCATGTTCCCATGATGCTGCCTTCCCTTCATTCTAAGCTCATGAGAAACAAGCTTAAGCCATCCACAGATGCACCAGTGTTAAAATTGTATATATATTGTATACAACCCTTATTTTCAAAGCATCCAAGAATAGCCTCATGGTGTGTAAACTCAGTCTTAATTTACAGTATCATCTGCTGCTATATTGGAAGGAATTCAGATGAATTAAAACACAGTCAGCAAAGGCAGGATAAGGATCAGCCATGAGGATAGCAGATTTCATGGCAGAATAGTTTTTCTGCCAACTTGAGGGCAGATGGAGAACATGTCAACTCAGCCATGAGGAAAGGCCACTTTTAAAAAATATTAGAATTCCTCACCAATCCAAACTTAAGTGTGGAGTAATCGCTTTTCTGTTTTAAACAGAATTTCTGGAGGTGACACATTATTTTTTATCTCTACATACTAGGAGTACCATTAACATTGACTATTCACAACTACCTACTACATTCCCTCTACAGCACAACAGCCCGGATGTTACTTAACTGCCTATTCTGGGATTTTTATCTTGGGACCTGAAAACTTGCAAGCTTATTTTTTATCAGTTGGATTGATCTTGATAGAAACTTTACTGTAGATTTCAGGGTTTTTTGTCTTCAACCAGCTTCAGCTATTATTGTAGGGTGGTTTTTTTCCAGAAGCAAAGGGTGTGTGTTCCATTTGGAAAGAATAATTAATACATGGCAGATTTATTTCTGGAGATCCTTAGATCTATCCCCATAAATGTGATGAAAGTAATTTCTGCCATCACTTCAATTACCCTTAGGAAAATAATCTCTGACAGGTGCCAAAGAAGTGGGAGAATTTTTGATGGAATCTTGATTATAACAAGAACAGTTAAAAAATATCTCTAGAATTAAATTTTGCTTTTTAAAAAACACTTGACATACCTGACATAGTAATATCTTAGTATAACACATTAAATCATACGAACTGTGGCTACTAATTGAGCTACAAAAATCCAGACAATTATTAGATACTGAAAATTCTCTATCTTTGTTGCCCTTTAATGATCATCTAGTGATTGGCAAGTCATATGGTATCCCCAAATTAATCACCAAAGATAGGTTCATAAAGCATCCTAGCCTAAATTGTGGTTGATTAATTCACAATTTAGTGTGTCACATGAATAAAGCACCAATGATTAAACGTTTCTCTACCTGGTCCCATAGGGCAGGAGTTTATTATCACCTTTTATCACCTCCATCAACTCTCTTTTTCCTCTTCTGTTAAAAGTAATTTCCACATAATGCTTTTCACTATGGAACTATGTTGAACACTTACAGTGTTCAGGCAAACTTTTCCTAGGACTTCCTCATATTTGTATGGTGTGAGGTAGGGGTGATTAACGTTCAGAGGAATCTCTTGTCAGACTGGTTTTACAGTTTCTTAGTTTGCTCTGAATCACAGCATGGAAAAGAAAATTTCCCTCTGTGGAAGTTTTCACTCTGATCACCTTTACTATGTATCCTTTCCCTTTGTAAAGGTTGAAAATCTAACTTCTTTTGCATAACTCAGAGCACTCAAGGATTCACCAATTTGTTCTGTCTAGCCTCTTTCATCTTGACATCTGAATAGCCTTATATTGGGGAAGGTCAGAAGATTATGGCACCCTGGTCAGTATAAACGCTGCTGGGTTGAAGAAATATATTACCCAGAAAACACCTGAGTCATATTAGAGTGTTATTCTTCACAGGAGAAGCTCCTTCTAGCTGTGGCTTGGTTCTGGTCTCTACTTCGATTTAGCAAATCTGCCTTTCTGTTCTAAGAAGGATTAAGAGTATTGTTTTCACTTTATTTCAGGTGCGTTGAATATTTGTGCTGTCTTTCACCATTACTAAAAGCAGGAAATAGGCACTACTGAACACAAAAGTAATGACACATAGTCCACATTTCAGAGAACTCTGAAGGAAAAGGGTTCCTCACAGATATCATATTGCTATATTCAATGTACACACATTCCATTATTTCTATAACCTCCTGAGCCTCTTTTGCAGACAGAAGGGTTGCAAGAGGCCATCACAGCCAAAAACAGAACCTGTTTTCGCTGGCAGTGCTCAGGCCCCCACAGGTGCCCCCGACACAAGTGGTGTCAAGCTGGCCATGCCCACCCCAGCCATATACGGTATATACCATATTTTTTTGAGTATAAGACACACCTTAGTTTTTGGGGAGGAAAATAGGGGGGGAAATCAGCCTACCAGGTATTCATCTGGCTAGCGTCCTTAGTCTGGTCAG
>JANHFT010005601.1:293506-305547 GCA_032467955.1 Pseudoxenodon macrops
GGTAGAGTGGAGGAATAAAGAGCTTCACACAATGCTGGTCAAAGTATAAGCCTTTACTTTTGCTCCGGCATGGACTGACAAGCATGTATTAAGTAATTGCAGTTTGAGTCAAAGCTACTCGATGAGTGCTTCCCACCACCTTTAAACATTGCGCGCCACACACCCATGCAATTCAGCCAGCCAATCAGCAATCAGGGTTTGTTTAGAGTGTCCTGGCTGGCTCATTCGACTATCAGCTGTTTGAATGATTGACGCCATTTGACCTCGCTGGCACTATCTCCTTTTCGGCGTTTGGAGTTGTCAGTCATTAACAGCTCCCTTATCTCTCGAGAGGTTGCCAGGGAGAGCCCAACCTCCCCGAATGGCAGCTCTGGGCCTTCAGGCTCGTCGGAGCTGACACTATCTCTTTCTTTCTTTCTCTCTTTTCTTTCTTTTTCTTCCTCTTTAATTTGTCCCTCTGGTCATAAACGAAGTTCGCGATTCTGTGCAGCTCCGATATTTCTAAGGTAGACCAGTTAGAGACTATTTGGTGAAAGTGTTTCCTGATATCCTTGGTGGATTGGTTGAGGAAGGCTGAGGCTAGGATTCTCTGATCCTTCTGGCAGCTCAAATCTAGGTGGTCATAAGTTATGACTGCCTCTGAGAGACGAACCCAAAAGGCATCCGGATTTTCTTTGTCTCTTTGGGTTGTGAATAATTCAAAGGTTTTTTCCCTATCTCTTCTAGGGCTTCGATTAGGTTACTTTTTGCCCTAGTGCAGTGATGGCAAAACTTTTTGGCACCGAGTGCCCAAACTAGAATGCGCGTGCGTGCACCAGCCAGCTGGTCTTCGGGTTTCTGGCACTCCAGCGCACATGAAATCCAGCTGTGCATGTGCACACTGAAAACCCGAAGAGCAGCTGGCGATGACACACGTGCCCACAGAGAGGGCTCTGCCTGCCACCTCTGGCACACGTGCCATAGGTTCGCCATCACGGCCCTAGTGTATTCATCCCAATGATTGTCATCATCATAGTCCCAGTCAGGGCGGTGTAATGGCCAAGCAACTCGTGCTGGGGCAGCTTCCCCCATGGTAATTATTGTCGGTTGCTTCGTAATCTGGTCATTTTTTTCAAACAACTTCAATAGTTCATCTTTAGTCAGGAAAATATGCAGTAACTG
Organism: Pseudoxenodon macrops; assembly: GCA_032467955.1. Lineage (NCBI taxonomy): Eukaryota > Metazoa > Chordata > Lepidosauria > Squamata > Pseudoxenodontidae > Pseudoxenodon > Pseudoxenodon macrops. Next base: position 294,668 of record JANHFT010005601.1, read on the forward strand.
AGTCATGTCCCCCCACGATGGATTGTGACTATCTATTATTGACTTCAGGGTCTGAATCACTGTTTGAGGATCTGCCCTGAAGGCTGGGGTGTCCCTCTTTCAGATAACTAGGTCTGAGGCAGAGAAGGGTGTATGTATTAGGACATATTCTAATTGGCCTCTCGCCCTTCCTGGTGCAGGTGTGCTTAATAGCCCATTTTTTACATAATTTTTCAGCTTTTTCATGCCAGCTAGGACAGGCATCTGCCTGTTGTCTCACACCTCAAGCAAATCTCCAAGAGGGGTTCCTTTCACTACCCTTGAGCTACAGCTTCCCATGTTCCCTTTAAATGTAGGGTTCACTTTGGCTTAGCCAGGCGACCGCAGTCAGTTTTCAGGGGGAAAAATCTGGGAAGGACTCAGTTTCCTTCATGGAGTACGGGCCCCTTCTCTTTTAGGGAAGTCAGCCATTGGTTTTTGGATCAAAAAGGGATCTGGGAGGAAGTGCTGCCCTCTGCAGTTGAGTACGGGCACCTCCAAACACTACACACACACAATGGGGCTTTGCTTTATGGAATACACCGGGATTCCCCTTATTCTCCTTCCCCTATTAATCACTTTCACTTCGCAACCCGCTTGGCTTTCCCCTATGTTTTACAGAATGTCCCACACTCCAGCAACCGCCCCTTGCTTTCTGAATCCTGTTGGTCACGGCTCGGAGGAGCTAGCAACAGATTGGGGTGCAGCTAGGGGTCAGATGGAGGAGGCGAGATCCAGCTGTCATCAATGGATCAAGCCCTCTCACATGCACACATTCATACACACTTACACTCCCCAAGGCCCCTAGAAATTAAATTTAAAGCGTTACTTACCTACTTTCAAGCAGCTGTTGAGTGTAAAAACTCAGGATCTCCCTTTATTACCCGTTTGCTCCAGGCAGGGGTCCGTGGGTCTTCACCCTCAGACGAAGGATGTCTGCCGGTAGGATAGTGACCCCCGGAACCCCATCTGGCAGCTGGGTTGGTTGGGGACCTCCTGGCTGGCTCGCCAATTGTTGGAAGAAAATTCCTGGTTCATTCCCAGCTGGGAAAAACCTATGCAGACGCTGAAAAGAATTTCGGAAGGCTAGCTGCTGGAAAGCAGGATTCTTCTTTTTTTATATATATAAAAAATTTATTGAATAAACATTTAAAAACATTGGACATAGTGCGACTTTTCTGGCTTTGTCATTTCCATAGATTTTGACCTAATGCCAAATACAATACCTACACAACATAAATATTTTGTCCTAGCAACCGATACAGTTCATACACAGTATATGGATATGTAAGTTCATTCATGATTCAAACATATAAATCCATTCTGCTGTAAAATTACTTTGAGTAAAGCTAGTACTACACTATTACTTTTTTCCATGCATGTTGTTAAACATAACCACAAGTACAGTTCCTACTTATCGTACAGTTCTAGTATGATATTTTTCAATTTTCCAACTCCAACTCATCTGTACTTTCTGTCCCAACGTTTTCCCCTCCTTTCCAGCCATAGATACATTTTATTCCAGAATTCATAATATTCTGTCTCACCCTTGTTTTTGAGTTCTAAGTTCAGCCTGTCCATTTCTGCACAAGTCAGTATTTTCTTTATTATTTCTTCTTCAGGGAGGGTGTCTTTATTCTTCCAGTTTTGTGCAAAGACCAATCTTGCTGCTGTTAAAATGTGCAATATTAGATATATCGATCCTTTGTTATATCTCTCTTTTGTGATCCCTAATAGGAATAGTTCTGGCTTTAGTTCTATATTTTGTTCTAGCAGCTCTTCCAACCACATCTTTATCTGGCACCAAAATTTCCTAGCTTTCACACACGATCACCACACATGGTAGAATGTTCCTAACGCTACGTTGCATCTCCAGCAGTGCAAAGATAGATTTTTATTCATTTTTTCTAGTCTTATGGGCAGGAGGTGCCACCTATAAAACATCTTGTATAGGTTTTCTTTATACATGGTTGCTAATGTTAGTTTTCTATTTCTCTCCCATAATTCTTGCCATTTATCTAATTCGATACTATAGCCAAAAGTTTTGCTTCAAACTAACATGGTTTCCTTCACTTGTTCTTCCACTATTGCATATTCCAGTAGGTATTGATATGTTTGTTTAATCATCTTCTCTTCCGTTCCCAATAAGATGTTATCTAATTATGTTAATTCTATCTTAATGCCCCATTCCTTTTTATGTTTCATATAGCGAAACTGAACTTGTAAATATGCCCACCATTCCAATTTTATTCCTTCCCCTTGTAGTTCTTCCCTAGATTTTATTTCTCCTCTTTCATTTAAAATATCCTTGTATGAAACTACTTTTGCCAAGTTAATAAAATTTGGGCATACAAACATCTCCAATGTCGATAGCCAGGCCGGGATTTCCATGTAATTTTGTTGTTTAATTCTTATCCAAACTTTGATGAGTGCTCGTCTGATATGGTGCCTTTGGAAGTACTGGTGAGCCCTGTGCCTACCGTCCCATAGGAAGGTGTGCCACCCTATTTGCATGTCATGCCCTTCTAATGCTAGTAGCCTCCTATTTTTCAAACTTATCCAGTCTCTCACCCATGTGAGCACCGCAGCTTGATAATAGCGTTCCCAATCGGGCAGACCAACTCCTCCTCTTTCTTTAGAATCCTGTAGTAATTTTAGTTTAATTCTGGGTTTCTTCCCTTGCCAAATAAATTTAGATACTATTTTGTTCAGATTTCTAAAATATTCCTTCTCTAATCTTGGTAATTTTGGTAAGATGTTCATTTTTACTGTTGCAATTCTTCCCATAAAGGAGAGTTGCAAATTTTTCCATCTTTCCAGATCTGCCTTAATTTGATCGATTAGTTTATTATAGTTATCCTCCTTGCCATTAGGTGTATTCCTAAATATTTTACTTTCTTTACTATTTGGATATTAATTCTCTCAAGTCAATTCATTTTTCTGTAATTCGGTCATATTTTTGACTATCATATTAGTTTTTTCCTTGTTTACCCTCAAACCTGCTGCTTCACCATATTCTTCCAGTACTTCCATAAGCCTCATGCCTGATATTAATGGCTCTTCTATAATAAACAGAAGGTCATCTGCAAAAGCTTGTAATTTAAAAACTTTCTTCTTGATTTCTAGTCCCTTAATTTGCTTATCTTTTTGAATTATTCTAGTCAATACTTCTAAAGTTAATATAAACAGTAGTGGTGATAATGGGCACCCTTCTCTCATGCCTTTTTGAATATTAAAACTTTGTGCTGTCTCCCCATTTACTACCACTCTGGCCTTTCGCTTGGAATATATTGTCTTAAATATATTTATAAAATTTTCACCAAATTCCATATATCTTAGCTGATACAACATAAAATCCCAGTTAACATTGTCAAAGGCTTTTTGTGTGTCTAAAAATATAAATGCCATTTGTTTCTCACTATGCACTTCATAGTATTCTACGGTAACACATCCAAAATCATCCTCATGTTGTTTCTTATTTGCCTTTTTGGCAGGAAACCATTTTGGTCAGTATGAATAAATGCATTCAAAAACCTTTTTAATCTTTCAACCATTATTGTCATAAATATTTTGTAGTTCAAATTCAACAGGGATATGGGTTTAGAATTTTTGATTAATGTTAAGTCTGTATTTTCCTTTGGTATCAATGTAATATTTGCCTCTTCCCATGAGGCCGGTATCTTTGCATCTCTTAGTACTGCGTTAAAAACGGCCTTCCACACAGCTGATTTTTGGGCCTTCTGGGCCCAAAGGGGAGAGCAAAAAACGGGCCTTCCCCACCCACCCCCGGAACACAAACGCACCGGACCTGAGCTCGTGTGCCCACCGACATGGCTACGTGTGCCACCTGTGGCACGAGTGCCATAGGTTTGCTATCACTGCCCTAATGAGTCTTGTAGATCTTTATATAGTTCTGATGGTAGTCTGACGGGGCTTGGTGTTTTATTTTTTGTTTTGTTTTTTAATTGCCTCTCTTAGTTCTAACATTGTTATATCTTAAACATATTTTTTATATCTTCTGGGACTTTTGGTAGTTCAGTTTTCTAGAAACACCGTAGTGCTTTATCTCCAATATTACATTTGTTGTCCTTATATCATTTTTTATAGAAGTCATAAATTATAGTTTTTTTCACTTCATTTTGGTATATTATAATTCCCTGCTCGTCTTATAGTTTGCTGCTCCACCTTCTGTCTTTTTGTTTTTTCAATATATATGGTAACCATCTCCCTGGCTTATTTGTGTTTTCAAAGAAGTTTGTTGTGCTAAATCTTCCTTCTCAATGATGTTCAACTTGTGTTTAATTAAGTCCATTTGTTGTCTTCAGGGTTCCTTTTGTAATTCTACCTGTAGACTACTAAATTCCTCCTCTAAGCTTTTCTGCTGTTGTTTCTTTTTTTCCTTTTTTTTTGCAATATAGGTGATTGCAATACCTCTCATATATGCTCTTGCAGTGTCTCATACATTTTGAATATTTGTTTCTTCTTTCCTGTTTTCCGGGAAGAATAAACGCATTTGTTCTTCCACCCTCAATCTTTTTGGTTTAAAATTGATCTTTTAGGGTCCACCTCATTGTTTTCTTTTGTCCCTTCCATCTAATTCTCACTGGATTATGGTCTGCCCAAAGGTTATTGTCAATTGTAACTTTTTCCACATCCGAATTTAATTCTGTTGGCATCCAGCCCATGTCAATTCTGGACCATGATTTGTGTCTACACGAATAGTAAGTATATTGTTTTTTGTCCAGATTTGTGGACAAGGTCATGATCATCTAGTTTGTATTTTGTGTTCTGATTATTTTTGCCAATGTGTAAGACAAGTTTAGAAGACAGTGTAAGACAAGTTGACATTATTGCTTCCATATTGCATTTTGGAAGTAATTATCAGGTATTAAAAAAACACTGGACAACCACCAATGAACTCTGAAGTCTTTGCTTTAGATATTCATTCATTTTTTAATAAGAGGTTAAAATAATCTCTAGCAAAAGCTTTACTTGTATCTCAAACCATTCTTAAATTGGTGCCTTTACCTAAAGTATATGTTAACAAAAATCTTCTAATATCTTTTTGCAATCCTCCATTACTTTTTTCTGTAACAACATGGCATGTAGTCTCCATGTGAAAGTATGTTCTTTTATAAACCAATATATTTTCTTTTTTAAATCAAAGTCACAGGAGTATTTCTAATTTAGAAACCTTAGTATCCAAGTTCTTTGAAATCCAGATAAGTTATATTCTTGACAAGGAGCTACGTCTTTCTGAAAAATAGGTACATTCCCTGGAGTTGTCATTTTGCTCTTTCCATATATCAACCAGTCCTATATTGTCAATTAAAACAAAAACAAAATCTTTTGGCAAACTACCTTGAGTGATTTTAATGCTTTTCTCAGAAATTCTATCCAATTATACGGGGATTGTGCAATTCCAATTCCCCATCAAACACCAATTTTTATAAGAAACCTATTAATCTTTCCATACATCATTTGTAGAACAATACATCATTCTCATTTGGGGTATGAATTCCAATATCTTCCAAAGTCTTAGCCTGATGCAAATTAACTTCCACATTAGCACATCTACCATGCTCATCAGTCAATACAAGTTCTATTTTTAATTAGGGATTAATATACAAAACAACCCTATTTCTTTCATTTTGTTCCTGCCCAAAAAAATTATTCACCTAAATTTTCATAAACCAAATATTTTATGTCCTAATAAATCCTGTAAATAAATTGTTTTGTGTTTTAATGTTTTTCAAATAATATTTTTTCTCTTTTGAGGAGCATTTTATCAATTTATATTCCACGTTAAGCATTTGTAATTCATAATCAAGCCAAACATTTAGAATTAGATCTAATTCAGTACCATTACTTTCAGTTTCCTGTTGAATCTGTTGAAGTTTTTATGTAGTCTCCTCTGACACCTCCATTTGAATTTTCCCTTCTCTTCCTTGAATGTTTCTAGAAATTCTCTTCTCTTCTGAACAGAAGTTAGTCAAAATCGCTGCTGTAGAAAAATAAAAAGTACATTTTTAAATTTGTCCCTCAAAATGGGTTCTTTCAGTTAAAAAAATACAATTTTTATTATTTGTGATCAGTAAAAGTTTGATAGGAATTTTTAAAAACACATTTCTTTATATTGAGTTATTGATCTTCAGTCTTGCATTAAAATCCTTCTGCAAAACTTGATCCCTTTGTCTTCTTATTGATAAAGTGCACCTTAGAACAGCAGTCCGCGATCAAATTTTGGTGGTCCAGAGAAAAATTATTTGCATTTTTTATATTGCACTAAATACTATTTATCTTTTTTTTAAATGCATCCACGGGATTTAAAATTATGAATTTAGCGGTCCCTGAGGTCCAAAAGGTCCCCTGCCTTAGAACATTTCTTATTCTTGGAAATTGTTTCTTTCTGAAACAGAGACAGGTTATCTAATTCTCTTTCCAATTTTTTGTTTATAACTTCTGTCTTACTCTCCAAAATCTCCCCTTTGTCATTAATTTATTTTACATCTGTAGACACTCATTTTACAGGGTTTTCCATCTTCTTAACATCCTCTATCATCTTTTCTTTCATCATTAAAAGTCTTTCAGCCATTCTTTTTTCCATAGCTACTGGGATCAATTTAGTTATCAATGGTTCAGCTAATTTACTGGCAAGTTGTTAAAAAAAAAACTGAAGAAAATATGATATAATTCCTCTCGCTACAGATTGCTCTAACAATCCCACACACACACACTTTTGCCACTTTTTGAGTTCTTGCCATTATATTATAATCCAAATGAAAAATGGTTGCAAACAAGGGAAAAGGAAAAGGCAAGCTTTCCACACTTTTTTCCTCTTTTGTCTCCCGGTACTTTTAATACCTTAGTCTCTAATGCCACTCTGTAATTAGTCAACATATAATCCACATCTCTATAGTTACAGTCAACAATACAGTCGATTCATATTATGCTTTTCTTTATTTTGATTTCCACCAATTGCCTGCACTTTTTAATAATAACCAGAACACACTCTCATGAAGGCCCAGCTTATTTATCTAATTTAATTCCAATTTATTCGAAAGCAATCTTTCAGAATAACTGTCCCCTTTATCTGTTTTAAACTTTCTTACATTATCTCCTTGCTAAACTTAATAAATTATTAAGTCTTTAAAACAGATATCTCAAACTCGCGTTGTCATGGCAGCATCACATAACATATTGCAATTTTTTCCCTTTGCTAAACCAGGCATGGGCGTAGCCAGTGCATGATGCACCAGGACCGCGGACTGCAAGTTTGACAGCCCTGCTTTAAAACTTTTTTTTTTCTATTGCTTTGTAATACAGAAAAACACCCTCATCCTGCCGCAAAGAAAATATCTCTTTAACTGTAGGTTACTTAGATCCAAAATGAATAAAAAAAGAGGTTCAGCTTTACAACTGTATAGTCTATATTATGGCTGTGAGCTTAGATGGAATCCTTTGACTTCCAGCTGCTCAACTCATGAATCAATTACAAAAACTTCAGTTTCAAGGAGCAGCTGTCTACAGTGCAAATAGGCAAGCTCACAATCAGAAAGATTTTGCCAGCCAACATTAATCCTCTGGTCACCATTTTCCACTGCAATATCATCCCCACTCCTTCAAAAATATTTACAGTAATTCACCATGAATTTCAGTGGAAGCTGATCAAAAAGACTTCCTGAAATGGAATGTGTGGATGACCTTGGGGAACAAGGGCAAGAGATGCTGCCCACGAAACAATCAGACAAGAGAGGCAGAAGCTCCCAGTGGCTTAAGAGTCAGAGAAAGAAACTTAGGAAGCACCTGCCCTAATGGATTATGCAGTTCAAAGTAGCAGCAGGAAATTAGTACTTTTAGACTTGCAAGATTTTATAAATGTAGCCTTACAATAAAGTAGAATTAGCTCATCAAATTCTGGTTTACCTGGCAAGGCTGACACTTCCCTTCTAATCCCCCAACTATCTTCTGATTCTACTAATTTTCTCCACATAATTGTTACAAGTCAAAGGAAATTTGACTTTTCACTTTCATTGTAAATTTCACTTACAATACCCAAGAAAAGAGAATTTAGATACAATTTCTCCCCTTAAATTATGGCAATTCCTTGACTCCTAGATTATTGGAGAAGTTCGGCACAAATGTTTCTCAACCTTGGCTATTTCAAGATGTGTGGACTTCAAAGCAGCTGGGGAATTCTGGGATAGGAAGCCCACACATCTTAAAATAGTCAAGGTTGAGAAACACTACTATACTATAAAAGGATTCTAGATGGAAAGCAGATGTATCAGAATCTTGCCAAATGAACAAAAATATTATGGAAACACCTGATTTGAACAATATAATCATATCCACAAGAAAAATACTGACTGCACAAAAGAAGAGTGTATTTGTTATCCAGGAAGGTATACTATAAGTAGTTTCTTAGCAGACTGCCTCAGGGTACTATCTTAATAAAGGAACTATAATGCAACAGGATACAGAGAGAGGTGTGAGATATTGTTACCAGTGTTACCATGTTATTATCATACACATTACTTGTAGATGTTTGCTTCTTGCACATCCACACCCTATGTCATGTACTGTATTTGTGTGATACCGTGAATCAAAAAAATAAAATATACAATATAAGTCTCCCTCAAACAAACTATAGAAGAAAACTTTGTTCTGAAAGAATATAGTATACTCAATGTGGAAAACCACAAAATGAACGTTTGTAAGAAACAACCAGATATGGTTCTCAAAACATGAATAAATTCCTCAAAGAGGTAATTTCCCAAACAATGATAGAATGTATATAAAATAACATCTACTCACATCTGAGGAGTTCCATAAAGGGCAAAAATAGTTATACAATGCCTCCTACTGGTCAGTGTAACTGAAACATCAGACCTTATGCACATTGTGTAAAAAAAACAGGGGAATGCAGTCCTTTTCCAAGATGGTGATGGTGGAAGTAATATAAAGCTCTATACCAGTGATGGTGAACCTTTTTTTGCTCGGGTGCCTCATCCACAATGCAATGCCCTCCCCCCCACATATGCACACAACCACCACCGCTGCCGTGCTGCACACATGCCATTTTTCGCTCTCCCCAGGCTTTAGGAGGCTTTCCTGAAGCCAGGGGAGGTCAAAAACGGTATTTTCCCAACCTCTGGAAGGCCAAAAATTAGCTGGCCAGCACACACATCTGTGCTAGAGCTGACATAGGGCAACGCTTCACATGCCCTCAGATATGGCTCCGGGTGCCACCTGTGGCACACATGCCATAGGTTCGCCATCACGGCTCTATACTATGGGGCATGACATAATGAAACATCGGTATCAGTGGTGGTATGCTACCGGTTTGCATCGGTTTGGGCAAACTAGTAGTGGCAGCGGCGGGAGGCTCTGCCTACCCGCCCAGACGTCATCAAGGATGCTCTGCGCATGTGCAGAAGTGGCACAGGCGTGAGTGAGCAAAGCCAGCGCGTGTACACACTCACATTTCCAAACCAGTAGCGAAGGTAAGTGAATACCACTACTGATCAGTATCTCTCTGCTTTGAGTGTTTAAAGGAAAGTGGACTGTATATACCACTCTGATAGCTCCCAAAACAAGAGAAAAAAATGAAGTACTGGCACTTGAATGGAAAGGCACCAGGAGATGATAGAAGACTGCCTTTCTGGAATTATAAGCTACTAGGAACTGTAGCATCTTAGAGATCAGAAAGAAGGAGATCCAGTGCATGATACTCACTCTGCCTCAATTTATTCTGCAGTGTGAACCTAATCTGGACAGATAGGTATGCAGATGTAAGTGTGTGTGGGTGCTTTTAGCTGTGAAGTTGAAAATAAAGTGTTTGGTTCTATACGTCCTGAGTTCCTGGTTAAATAAACACAAGACTGGAGTCATAGAAAGACCCTGCTTGGCCTTCCATGTGACAGAACTAGAAATACTTTCTTAAAAAGGTAAGGCTGTTTGCGAAATGCTAACATTTCATCAAAAAGACATTGCTAGGCCAAGCAAGCAAACTTAAATGGCAAAGAGATTTTTTTCTTCAATATTAAAGCAGTTCTAATTAACAAGCTAAAAGCTGAGAACTTATTCATAGCTTAAAAGCTAGAAAACTTTGCTGAAGCTTTTGATTACATAATGGTGTGATAGAGCAGTCATGAACAAACTTATTAATGTTACATATACCACTAGATAAAAATGTGCTGAAGCTTCACCCTCTTTCTATGTTTTCAAGAAACCAAAGACAAAAGTCAAACCTCACCCCAACCCCCACTGCCTTTAAATAAGAAGCAGCTTGTACTAGAGTAAAACTTTTATTTGGGTGCCTTCCAGATGTGTTGTCAAGACAACTTTCAGAATTCCTGGCTAGTATGACCAAAGGAATTCTGGACATTTTAAAACCAATACATCTAAATGGTAACAGATTAATTATCATTTAGCTAAAGTTCTTATCATAAGAATATAACTATTACAATATGGTCATCCCCAGACTAACTGAAAAATGATAAACTAGTTGATATGTAAAGGAATTAGACAGAGTGATGTATGCAAACCCTAACACTAATGATTAAGAAGTTATGAAATTTAAGTCTGTATTCAAGCAATTCAATCAAGTAAGACTTCACTATTGCTCTCATCTAATGGCATAGATGGCACATTAAATAAGAGGGGGAGAATATGAGCTTGGCTCTCTATGGTAGTGATGGCGAACCTATGGCACGCGTGCCACAGATGGCACACGGAGCCATTTCTGAGAGCACATAAGGTGCTGCCCTGTCAGCTCTAGTGTGTGCCAGCTGTTTTTCGGCCTTGATTTTCGGCCGTTTTTCACTCTCTGGAGGCTTCAGGACGCTTCCCTGAAGCCC
>JANHFT010005601.1:324793-352525 GCA_032467955.1 Pseudoxenodon macrops
AGAAAATATGAGAAAATTGATATTGAAATGTGATATTGATCTAAGCTTGGTGAAGTTAAATTGGAATTGAAATGTTTAAAAAAAATTATATGTGGGAACTGTGAATTGAAAATGTGAGTTGAAAAAGAATTGGAATTGTGATTTGAAAAAGAATTGGCAAATGTATATGGAAATGAAATTTGAAAATGAAATGTGTGAAAAATAAAAAACTATTTGGAAAAAAAAAGAATTAAAGAATTCTAAATAATTATTTGTCCTTCAAAGTTCTAAATTAAAAAATGCTGAAAACACATCTGAGCCTTTATTCTGGATCTGGCTGCTGCTACTACAGATTCTATTAAAACAAAAAAAGTAAAACCAACATGCCTGAACTCTGCCCATTCCTGCCCTAGGAAGTTTCCTGCTTTATCTTCTGCATGTTATCTATTTATTTTTTTCCCCAGCTAAAGGATCACATATCTCTCTGTTAGTACACATAATAAGTATTTCACTTACTCAGCTGAACTGAAAATTTAAGCTGAAATGTCCAAGATGTCTTTTTGCAACCTGTTGACCTCATAATGTAAGGGACTGTATATGGGACTGTAACTCCTGGCATTCTTAGCCTATTAACAAAAATATGTTAAGATTTGGAGGGAGGAGGAACACAGAGAGAGAGAGAGACAGAGAGACAGATCTCTTAAGTTTGAGAAAATGGTTTCTAAGATTCATATTAAAATGACTAAGCTGTATTTGGCAAACCTTTATCACCTATGAAAAAAATATCGTGGCCACGTACCTTGCATATCTAGACTGATATAAACTGCATGGGTGTGCCACGCACACACCCCTTTCCGTTAAAAATCATCCAATATTACTAGGTCTCTAAAATGAAAACAGGCTTTGAACTTTGCTACTCTACCTGTTGTTCCTATAGAAAGTGATTGGCTAATGATAAAACACTTAGCTACCTCTGACTTCCAAAGGAGCCCAGGCCAGGGCACTCCCTTATCAAAAAGCAAACACTGACTAAAGTTTAACCAAAGAGCAGGGCAACATCAGTGCAAGCTCCTTCACTCTGTTACTTAAAACAGAACAGAGGGCAAGATCAACAATGGGCCAGCAGGGCAGTTCTTGGGCTTCTCTTTCTTGATCAAGGGGATTGTGAAGATACAATGTCCAGTCTTGGACGCTCTTGCGATTGTACCAGCTTCCCAAATACTCATCTGCTGGTGATCAATCTGCAGCCTTTTGCCTCTGAGAACAATTTAAAAAAAAAAAGTTTTTTGTAAATGAAAAAATGGACTAATCTTGGCTAACAACGTGAACAGAAAGAATCGAAATGCCAGGAAGTAAGCTACTCGTCTTGGTTTAGACTGGAAAGTCCCTATCTTATTTGGTAAAGGAATAGAGAAGAAAAGAAAACCTCAGCTTATGTTTCTAGTTATATTACTCCAAAGTGCAGTGATACTTCGCGTCACTGCCCACTACTCCCCCTCTCCGCACGTTATTACACAATTACTGGAAATTGGAATTGCCCTGAAGGTTACATGTAGGTTAGTTACTGGGAAGAGCTAAGGGCAGGAAGGGAATTATATTCTTGAAATAATTAACCTAAAACACACACCCTTCTCATACTCCAAGCCATTATTCCTGCTAACACCAGCTGTAGTCTATGAGCATCAAAAATTCATATGCACATACAACATCTAACTCCCTCCATAAATGCTTCAGGTTATTCTCCTGTCCTATTATTCTGCCTCCTTTTGAAGAATGAATTATTTCTTTTAAGAGCATTTATTAGGGCTCAAAGAATCCACTTCTGGAACACAACTCTTCCCAAAAGAAAATTCAACAATTCTTTTCATCTGGACAAAGCCACTTTTCTGGTTCTTAGTTTTAACTCTGCCTGGCAAGCAAATTAACAAAACCTGTGTCAGCAGAGACCCAAAACAGAATCTATCAGCTATAAGTCATAAAATACAGTGTTTCCTTTGATATCCCTGCTGAAGAGGTAAACCATGACTGCACAGATTATTCACTAGCTAAACATAGTGTTTCTAAATGCACTGTATTATTTCACCCTATGCATTGTTAACTGTATTTTTGCTTACTGTAAGGCACATTGGACTTTTGATTGAAAAACAGGATAGTGTTGATAGACAGAGAGATGACACTGATTACAGAGCAGCACAAAAACATTGTATATAGCATGGTGCTTAAAAATAAATAAGGGGATGTAAGGACAAATAAAACATCAAGGAATAGCCACAATTTAATTTTCCAATCTTAGTAATGGCTTATGTTTCTTAATTCCAGAACAGCCAAGAAATTCCAGGAGACCTTTCCACATTGTGGGTGCTAGTATCATCAGTCAAAAAGCACTGGCTAATTAATCTGTCTTTCTTTCCTTTATACAACCTTTAATAAGATAAAAAGATAGAAACTGGAAAATATGAGAAAATGATACTGGACCAGAGGCCAAGTGATTGCATAATTAACATTAATCTAGAAAAGCTATCCCCTAATGTCTTAAGAGTTATGTAAAGGTTACTGAAACATTAGTGTCCTTTTAAAAGTAAATAGCGGTATGTCTTTTGAAGCAAACTGATCAACTAGACAGAGAACAGTCCTGATCAGTATTAATTCTAAGGCCAGTATCAATGCCAAAAACTATAGTCTTTCTCTCTTTTTTTGGCCAAATTGCATATTAACGTATTTTGCGCTCCACTGAAACAGAAGTACAATGTGAATATTAACGATGCAGATCAGCTATCAGCCAAACAACATTAACCAAATCTCTGAGCTCTTTTGCTAGCAAAGCACGCAAAAATCCAAGTCATAAAGTTTCAAAGGTCTTGCTTACATGTCTCTTTAAACTGAATACATATTGGAGGCATGCTTGACTAGGTTGGAAGCTGGGAGTGTAATGGAACATCCAATAAAATCCACAGCTATGGAAAAAACACATCCAGGAAGCCAACTCAACACAAAGTTAACAAAAATATGCCTGAGAAATTCCCAGACAGACTGATAGATTCTGAACAGCCATTTCCTTCTTTACATTTTATTTCAAGTGAGAGGTTTCTGTCTGAACTGGCAAGTTTGCTAACTGCACTATGGTGGCTATTTAAAATGTGCAGAAGGAAAGACTATCTTGAGAGGGCTCCATATCTGGCTTCTTTACAGTGAAAGACATTGGATTCAGTATCCCAAGAGTCCCATCATCCATTTAAAAACAGTACCGGGTTTCTAGAAACTAACTCAAGAGTGTTTGGAGAAATCACTAGAGAAAACTGGAGCAGGCCTTTGTGCATCTTTACCAGCTGCTATGGGACAAGGTATTAATGGTTTACATAGTTTCCCCCATTACTAGCAATTGAATTATGCAAAAATGGGAAACATCAAAAGGTTCAGCTACACAGAGTTTTGTTAATAAAATATATGGAAGAACAAGTCCTTAGGGAAAACGTACAATAGCACTTTCTGTCTCTTGGCCTTGGGCAGCCTTTTCTTGACACGTTACTGCACACAAACACACCTGGTTTTTATGCGTTAGCAAATAAGCTGGCATTACAGCCCTATGTTTAGGCATTGGGGACCTATTCTAAATGTAAACCAACAGTACCCAATTATTTAAAGGAGTTTATTTCCATGTTACACCAAACCAGTGATGAAATGCTACCTACTTGGTCTGGTTTGGGAGAGCAGGTAGCGGTGGCTGCCGGTGGTTCGGAGAAGCGGTGGCGGCCATAGCACGAGGCTCCGCCCAAATGTCACCATTTCCAGGGGTTTTTACCCTCTGCAGATGCACAAAGCCTTCTGAGCATGTGCAGAGGGTGAAAAAGCAAGTGTGATGAAGGCGCGCGCATGATCGAATCGTGCACTTCGAACCGGTAGGGAAGGTAAGTAGATTTCACCAGTGAGCCAAACTAGAAGCCATTTCATGCCATACATTTAGCCAACATTAGTATGTTGCCTACTTTACGGTCATTTTTGCAACCCGTTCATTATCTATGATGAAGCTAGAAAAGGTAAGATTCTCCATTTTATTATTATAAGAACCTTCTCAGTAGGAGAGATAGAAATAATGACAAGACAAAAACCATGACTCAGGAGAAAAGTGTTAGGGATGAAGCTCAGAAAATAAAATCCATGAAAGAAAGAGAAGTTTTCTCCTGGAACAACAAATAAGCCAGCCAGATTTCAACCCTACGTGTAAGATTTCTGTGTCTTTTAAAATTTTTAACCAGAAGATTAATAATTAATTTTAATTTAAAAGGAGTAAAATCTAATATTGTTGGAAAACCAGATGCTGTATAGAATTTCAATCTCCAGAAATCCAAAGATTTATAAGAAACATTTTTCCTGCTAGTCTAGTATGTAATAATGAAGTATTATACATAAAAGAAGCACATCAAGGTAAAGTTAGTTTAATAATATATATCACTGAGTCTTAGGAAGTAGAACCTGCCAGAGCACAATGACAGAGACATCAGAAAGTAGGTCAAATACTGGCAGCATGCTGACAGTTAAAGCAGAAGCAGCCTTCCTTCTCCGTATCAGCTTAACCTCTAGCATCACAATTAGAATTAACAATCTTCTTCATCCTAGTGCCCTCCAAATGTACTAAACTACTTCTATAGTCATTAGCCACAACGGGAATGCTGGCTGGCTGCAGTAGGCACCGTAGGGCAAAGCAATTGGATGGTATCAGGTTGAATAAGGCCGCACAGGGGCATATGAAACGCTGAAGGTAAAGTGCTACCTTTTCCAGTGGTATCTGATGCCCATAATGGCTGGTGAATCAGAGCAAAGATAATGGTAGGAGAACCTAGGGATTACATTACTGTATACTAGTCAAAACAACAAGAGCCTGATATTTCCCCAGCTTATCATTTTGAAATATCCTAAAAAAAGACATTAAAAAATGCATTGCAACCAAACAGAATCTCACTAAACATAGGAGTTGTGTCTTCTTAAAGTTGCTACAATATTAAATTCTACACTGAAAGAAATGTGAGGTTTTCATCCGTCCCATACCATTTCTTGAATAAAGAATCTCTGTCAGAACATTATGGAGCTTAGTTCATAAGGATATTGAAACAAAGCTTATTATTGAAACAAGCTGTTTCTCACATATGTTTGTGTGACATATACGGTATTTTAAATCCAAAACCACTCATTTTGGGTTTAACAATCTGTTTTCTGTATTACATTTTATAAGATCAAACAAAATTCACAGTGAAGTACTTCCAAAGTTTTTAATGTTTGAAATATGTAGTTTCTTAGATAATGAAATTAAAAAACATTCTTTGCGAGGCTTAGTAAAACCTCTTTTATTTAAATAAAACATTCAATTGCTTCTCCATCCATACATTGCTGTAAGCAACTATGGATTACAAGGTGTCACACTAGGAATATATAAAGGTACAGCTGATTTTATGAAGTGTTTTCAAAGTATTATTTCAGTGAATCTCATATATAATAGGGAATATCCTTTTATATAAGTGGTATATATTAGATTCCTGATGACTAATTGAGTTCCAGTGGAAAGTACAATGTTGCAGGGTTCTCCTCCTTTCTCTGTGCCCAGGTCCTGTCAGCATTGACAGGGTATAGGAACTCAAGGTCTCTGGAGGGTGGGGGATATCAGAGTTCTGAACATCTGTCTTACATAAGGCCACTGGGTGATGTTCGAGGTCAGATTATGACCATGCAGATGATACCAAATTATGCATCTTGATTTTGGATTAACCAGGTAATGTTGTCAAGGTCTTTTCTAAGTGTCTGATGGTTGTAGGGATAGGATGGAGAGGAGCAAGCTAAATCTTAATCTTCACTAGACCAAGTGGCTATGGGCTTTGGATCCCTTGTGGCTAGGGAAGTTTCATCCTTAATCCTGGGGGTTGCACTTTCTTCTTCAGGACTGGTGTGTAACTTGGAGGTCTTTTTAGATTCGGAGCTACTACTTGAGGACCATGTGGTAGCTGTAGTGTTAAAAGCCTTTGCATAAATCCATCTTGTTGCTCCAACTGAATGCCTACATATACCTTTCAGATACTCAGCCATTTCATATATGAACTATTGCAATCCATTCTACATGGGGCTATTCTGGAAGTTTCAACTGTTCCAGCATGCCTTGTCAATCTATAATGAAATGTGTGAATGACCTTGGGAAAAGAGGGGAAAAGATGCTGTCTAGGAAACAATAAGACAAGAGAAGCAGGAGCTCAGTATCTTAATGGTCAGAGAAAGAAATTTAAGGAAGGACCCACCAAAATTGATGAAGCAGTTAAAAGGCAGTGGGAAGTTTATGCCTTCAGACTTGCAAGCTTATGTTAATGTAATCTTACAATGAAGTAGAATTTGTTCATCTAGTCCTGTTTCCTGTCTGGTTTAACTGGGAGGGCTGGCATATGTAACAAACACCTTTGCTTCCTGAGCCACACTAGTTATCAATAAGTTTCTGGGTTCAATTCAAGATGCAGGTTATTAACTTTAAGTGATACAAGTCCTAATTATCTAAAAGGCCATCTGTTTTTCCTGGTTCTTGATTATATAATTTTTTCGTGGTTTTTGGTTGCATAAGTGGGCAGAGCTGGCATGTCCCAGGTCTCATCTATTAAATAATGACACCTGATGGGACCTAGGAAATATATCTTCACTTTTGTAGCTGTGGTCTCTGGAACACCATCCCACTGAGATATGCCTAACCCCTATCATGATCATATTTAAAAGAACCCAAAAAAAAACAGCTCTTTTTCTAGGTTTTGTGTTAGAATATGTGTTTGTGTGTTTGTTTGTTTGTTTGTTTGTTTGTGTATATGTGTGTTTTAATGGTTCACCCTCCTACCAGACTTCTGTGGTTTAACTGTATTTTATTATTGTTTTTTACTATTTGTTGCCCAGAGTCATTGTAAAGTTGGGAAGCCTTATAATTTTTTATTAATTAAATAAATACAAGTAAAGCAGCTTTTGGAGCTGGCAGGATTGATGGAGGAAAAATGGGTCCTTAAAATCTTCTGGACCCACATTTATACACCATTACAAGTAATCATCAATAACCAAGCACCACTGGGTATATATTTCTCCTTTTCAAACTTTATTCCTAGTTACTAATCCAAATTTTTCAAGAGAAGAGAATCTTTCTTGACAGGGAAACATGAAGGATTAAATTGGCCAAGATGGGACCTGCACTGTAATTAAAAAAAAACATAATAAAAGCCTCTGTATGAGACAGATGCTTCCATCTTAATAGAGGCTGTAATGAAAGCTATACAGTATAAGAGACCTACTTTTGCCTTAGGAGTGCTGTGGAATTACAAGCTATTCTCAACTGTACTATCATTGCAAAGATAGAAGTCTCACAACTGCAAACACATTTAGAAGATGCTCATTATCTGTACCCATTGTAATTTATTCATGTATTGGGTATACTGCTACTTTGACACTACTTGCTTCATTCAAACACATCTAAGTGTGACTGATGGACCCTATTGGGTCCCAGAGAGAGCTTGGAGTTTTATAACATTTTGGCTGAGACCTTGGCTGGAGCCTGGAATAGGCACGTGATAGAAGACCTGGACTGGATTCCTCCTATGCAGTCTCTCTCTGTGTGCTAAACTCAGAGTGCTCCTTGGTTTTCTGAAGAACTCCAAGAGATGAAAAACCAAGAGTGATGCATAGAATATAACTGAAAAAAACTCAAAGAGTTAATCTGATCAAACATGAGTAAGCACACATTAAGGCTTACATTGTGATAAGGGTGGCAAAAGTTTCTATTTCTCCACCCTTGCCACTTCCTGCTGACCCTGTTTAGAGTGACCAGCTATCACTCATGGGGGCCTGCGCCTCAGAACCATTTCTAGGGCTGTGGTGAGGAATTCTCATGCCAACTGGCAGACAAAATCACTCAGATTCACTCGGATGTGGACTCTGACTGGAAAAGTTCTAATGAGTTGCCCAAAGAACAATCTGGATTATCCCACGCTGTTATAAATAACATCTCTTCTGAAGGAAGGGGAAGAATTTATACCTTGACTTCCTCTTAACAGGAGACAGAGCCAAGATCACTAAAGTGTGATAATTTAGCTAATGGAATATCCAAAAGTGGATAACCCATTATAGATTATAATCAACTAAAAATTATTTAACCAGTTTACATCCTTGATGCTATGGTAATCATTATCCAGCCCTTCCTGCTAAGTATAGTTCTTTTTCCATTGAAAGCCACCCTGAATGTATTGCTGCTGACACATCCCAGAAACAAAACTTCTAAAACCTATTATTTAAGACCTCACCTGAAGTCAGGTTTGAAAGACTATTTTCAGTGATTGAAAACTAATCCCTTTGGGGCAGCCAGTTTCCATAGAGAAGCTGGTTCAAAGACCAGCAGTATGAAGAAGGTGGGCTTTACCTTTAACTTTTCCACACTGCCACACATGTGGGGTGCTCCATGTAACCCCCATGCATCAGATGCTGCAGGTCTCTGAATAAATTCAAAGCAATAAGATGTCCTGAAGGGAGCCAGGCTGGACATTCCTTTTACAAGTTGTGACACAGGGATAAGAGTGTCCTGAATTGTAACTTTTCCTTCCCTTGTCCTCTTCCCCAAATAATATCCCCATTACTTATGAAACGCCTATCATTTTGCTTCATAGGTATAAAAAAAGGAAACATTTGAACCTGATCCTAGCACTTATTCATAGGAAACTAGTTATATTCCTCCAAATTACAGGAACAAAAAAAACTCATGAAACGTAAAGTAGGATTGTTTGGACAGGAGACAACTCTCTGCTTCATGGATCTTCTGCAGTGTTAATATCTAAGCTATTGTTTCTTTACAAAATTTAGGTTAAACTGTGGAATTTGCTGATTTACGAAGGGGTGAAAACCACCAATTTAGTTTTAAAAGAAGACTAGACAAATGGGTGAGAGATTAGTCTAGTGATGGCTGTTAGCGTTGATAGCTGCATGTCTTGCGTGCCAACAGTGGCTTCTGTCCATACATGTGAGTATACCAAATACACCCAACTTCTGCAGTGTAATTCTATGTGTCATAAAATGGTACATTAGATAAACTTTTGTCTGATCCAGCAGGGATGTTTTGATGCTTCTGATGATGATCTCACAGGATTTGCATGACAATCTATTCCATGGATCTCTCAGCACAAGGAGCAGATGGTCCAACCATCTGGATGTCTTTTACCATTTGATGATGTTTCTTTTCAATATCTGCTAGCTAAATAGTTTATATATTTAAGGATTGTTTTATCAATGGGTTCTGCCTCCCTATTTTAATGAATGTGTCTTATTATGTAATGTTTTTACAATGTTATGAGCCATCCTCAGTGATGCAGGGTCAGGATAAAACATCTGCACGCATAAATAAATAAATAACCAACAAGGAAAGCTTTTGTCCAAATTCGTGGGGAGGGGAACTACCATTCTTTCACTACTAAAAACAATTTCTCATGTTTATGTTTTTTTTTACAATGACGAATCCATACTTAGAAATTCAAAATCCACTCCATTCATTTCTTTTCTTCCACTAAAACTCCCATTAGGCTGATGCTCCAACTAAATACCCTTTTTTATTGTATGTTACAGTGTTTGTAGGCAATACTTGCTAACAATTTGGGAAGGCAGTGCATTCAATAAGACCAAGTTGCCTCAGAGGATAATAAACTTATCTACAGGTTGAAAAAAAAAGAAAAGCAAAACAATTACTGGTAAGAACATTTTGTTTTTCAGTTTAAATATGATATATTTACTTAGGTAAGCTCTACTGAAGTAGCACCCTTGATATTTACATAACCTAAAATAAGCATGAACAGGTTTTTACTCCCAAGTGCGGTATAGATAAGGGGCCACGGGCTACATATCAATGTGGATGTAGTCCAAGACTGTGCTTGGCATGACCAGGTTGAGTTTTCCTCTTGCCCCTTGCAGGAATCTTGGGGGCATCAGGAATGCTTGCCTCCTCTAGCATTGCTAACATATCCAAACTTTCTGATTCTATACTGCATTTTCATGCAGCTTAGATGGTTTATCAGTGGAGAAAAGCAGATTTTCAGAGACTGAGCAAAAACTATAGAACAGCGTTTCTCAATCTTGGGAACTAAGGGTGGACTTCAACTCTCAGAATTTCTAGAGGAATTCTGGAAGTTGAAGTCCACACAACCCAAAGTTGTCAAGGTTGAGAAACACTGTCCCAGACAACCGCTTAAAATGGACCAAGAAAAGTTTGAACTTGACAGTTTTTTTAAACATAGTACCCAGGCTGAAGTTAGGTCCACACATCATATTAAATAAATTATTTTAAGCTACTGTGCCCTGAACTAACACTAAACTATAAGCTATCTTTTACAGCTCGGGGCTTTCTACAATTGTACCACCACATTGTTTGGTGCCAGTTAGAGGTGAGGAACTAATGAAAGCTGTAATGCGAACATACTATAACTGAGCATAACTAAAAAGCAAATCTCCTACCTACAAAAACAAGAAAAAGTAGAAAATCCTAGGCCCACCTTCAAACCTGTCCACTTTGCATTATTACTATGTCACTGCAGTCCTCATCCTATTCAAATTCAGCCTCAACTATGGAAACCCCCTGGATGAATTTGGATCTATAATTTTGTCTCTTATTCCAGACATAAACTTAAGGGAACTTCTCATTCTCAAAACCATTGTTCCTAGGGAAAATTGAACAGTTAAATAAAATAAAATAATAAGATAAAATATGCAAATGTTAAGCACAGTCCCTGCTTTAAAAAAAGGGCACAGTTCTTGACATAAACTGGGTTCATACTGTACATTACTTCAATGTAATACTTTTGGGTAAGAGGTGTAAGTTCAATATGATAGTCATTCCTTCTTTGAATCTCTATTTAGGAAACATTTCCTGACGTTATTAACAATGAGCTCTACAAATGCCTATTCCTAACTAAACTGTAGCTTTTATGGTATGTAACATATTTCTACTTGCAAAAATCAGCAGTTTTATATTTGAATTCTTTCAGAACGTATGGATGGACAAATGTGGAATTTGTTTACTTATTTTTGATTTATAAGTAGCACCTAACCTTTTAGATATGTAGACTAACTCTTAGAATTCAGAGCAATAGAGATACTGGCTATGAAATCATAGGAGCTAATGTCCACCTCTATGGAGAGTACTCAATCTGGATGGCACAGGTTGCTTCTTTTAATAAAGGCCCATCCTTCTAATACTGAACATGACTGCCATAAGCTCTCCACTTAAAAAATAACAGTTCAGATATTCTTACCTGAGTAGTGTTATAACAATGGAACACCAAGGTGCATTCCTAACTGGTCACATTGCTAAATTCTGCACCAGCTGTAGCTTTCAAATGCTCCTCAAGAGCAGCACCGGGCAATAATCAACTTAGGAAATAACTAAACTGCAAGTCACAGTGAGCACAGTTTCCCAGTCCAGGAAAGGTGCGACTAGCACACAAGACAAATAGTGCAAAAGTCATGATTGTCACTTGTTGCTCAAAAAAGGGCTGCAAGTCAGGAGGACCCTAGGCTCACATAGTTGTGATCATTGCAACATCCCTATAGCCAGGTGATTGCGATTTGGGTAATTGACAACCAACTTGCAATTACATTGCAGCATTCTGTGGTCATGTGATCACCATTTGTACCCTTTACTGCTGCCTTCCATCAAGCAAAGATGTGGATGTCAGTAGGAGGCCAGAAAAGGCAATTACATGGCTGTATGATGCTGCAACCATGTGGGATTCACTTAACAGCAACTGAGACTGCTGGAACTGCCATTGTAAATTGTTGCTGTCAGATGTAAACAACCAGATGCAGATGTGAAGAGTTCAACTAGCTACTTTATTGTTCATGCTAATTACACAGAAATCTTCCCAGACTAGCAGTCTGCATCTGGGTCAGATTAGATAAGGTTTCACAGCATTCAAAGGGGGTGGAGGATGTCAGACCATGCCCTCTTATTCCTACATAATGACTCCAGATGAATTCCTCACTTGACTCCTTTCTCTGGCTTGGGCTCTCTCCAACATTGCAGTCAATTGATTATGCACCTTATGACTGCATTCTTAGCAAATGAGTTCCTGGTCCCATTTATGTTGGTAAGGGAGAACAACCTGTATTACTTCCTCCCACTCCCACCAGAGTTAATCCACAAGCACAGTTGATACTGTTTTGGTCCTATAACCTTGTCTGAAACCAGACTGACAGGGGTCCAGATAATGAAAGCCTTTTCTTCTCAATTGTAACCAAGATGGGTATTTATCCAGTCTTTGCATGGTTAAATGTAGTCGTCCATTATGACAACAGGTGTTTTTTTTTTTACTTCTTGATTTTATTCTTAGAACACATGGAAAACATTGGTCTTGAGAATACTAACTGATCTCCTATATTCACTATTGTTTGATTCTTCCACTGTTACCATAGTTGAATTCTTCCTCTACAGAGGTTCCTAATTAAGTTCATACAATGTTCTTTCAGAATGCAGAGTAGAAACTCCTTTCCTTTCTATAGTGCATAACCATGCAATTATTTTTATTGAAGTCCACCCTTGATCTTTCAGTAGCATTCTATTGGAGGACTCAGTACTTCAAATTGGTAGGATTTGGAGATAAATTATATTTCATTATTTATACATAATTATATTTCAATGTTTCTGTTTGGTCGCAATTCAGCGGAAGTGGCATACCTTAAATGAAAAGAGCACATCTTGGTTTAACCTGGAGCAGTATGTGGCAGTAGCATGATGAGTCAGCATGATGGCTCAACAGTTACGTTGCTGGGCTTGTTGGATAGAAAGCTGACAGCCCTAGGTTCAATACCCAAGTGCTGCATGATGAGGTGAACTCTTATTCCTGCCTCAGCTCCTACCAATTAAGCAGTTCGAAACATGCAAATGTGAGTAGATAAATAGGTACCATTTCGGTGGGGCGGTAACAAT
Organism: Pseudoxenodon macrops; assembly: GCA_032467955.1. Lineage (NCBI taxonomy): Eukaryota > Metazoa > Chordata > Lepidosauria > Squamata > Pseudoxenodontidae > Pseudoxenodon > Pseudoxenodon macrops. The sequence goes on from JANHFT010005601.1 coordinate 337,737, forward strand.
GCTCCATGATGTGATGCTGGCTACATGTCCACGGAAATGTCTTCAGGCAACTCTGGCTCAACAGCCTCGAAATGGAGATGAACACTGCCCCTAATAGTCTGTAATGGCTAGTGGAGTAAACTCCGCAGATATTCCTTTACCCTTTTAAAAGTATGTGATCCAATGATTTCCAGTTATACTCTTGCTGGTGTTTATATATGGCTGTATGTGGCTCTGAAAAGGAAAATATTTGCAGCTCAGGGTGGAAATGAAGGTTCCTTGGTGCTCTTTGAGCTTGGTTTCCCCCCCCCCCCAGTCATTTCATTACCCAAACTAGGTAACGTCATCAGTGCTGGTAGGGAGTGAGTTTGCACTCAATGCATATTCTAGTGCCTTTCCCTTTCACTCTTGGTGGGAATGGTCTTGGTGGTTCTTTGATTGGATTGTACATGTTTTTTTCAGTAGTTCTTTCTTAATCTAGAGCTGATTTTTTGGAAAAATCCAAAGATAATGGGTGCAGTTATTTTGCAAGTGGGAAGAAGTGATGACAAAAGTGTTATGGCAGAAGTGTTAAAAAGCTAATGTGATAATGAGAAATTGCAAATGCCCGGCATTTTGTATATTTATACTTTGCTTTAAAGTTTATCAAAAAAGGAAGTACTGTAAATAATTTAGCACTGAGGTTAATCTGGTACTTAAAATGCACTAGATAAAGTGATACATTTGAAGCATCTTCAACAGCCAATTGGATTAAAAGTTTGGGTGCAAGGGAAATGAAAAACTGAAGGAATTATGAAGTCCAAAGCAATGCCAATGGTTAAGCCTACTCAGGTATTTCATATCATTAAGCTATGTTGGACTACTTAATCTCATCAACTGCAGGATCAGGGCCAAATGCTATAGATTGTGCCAGGTTGACTAATCCATATGATATGGTAACAGATTTCTGTCTGCTATTAGAAACAATCTGAAAACCTATTGATTTATGTTACTATTACAATTGGTAGAAGAGCTAATAGGATTATAGTACAAGAAGATGGCTTCAAGATAGTTATTAATAAGTGTAGAGAAGAACAAAATTATGGATAAATAAACTAGTTATAAATATTTTTCTATTCATTAGAGTTTTCAAAAGGTTGGCTAATCTTCAGTAGTGTCAAAATCTTGTATCATTACTGATCTTCTTTAAAAATTAATGCCTATATGTAGGCTTTTTTAGAATAGATTTTTAGATTTACAGTGTTACTAATAAGGATTTTTTAGAAACAGCCTCTAGGCTGGATTAGGTAAGATGATGGAGAGATATAATTAAATATCCCATCTATATTTTAGCAAATATTAACCACAGGGAAGCCTATTCAGACTGGAACCCTTTGCTAGGTTACCAATTAAAATCTGAATCGGTTGGACAGAGGTTATTGGCAAGAAACTGTGTAGACATACAGATAGCAGAGCAAATTATGAAGTAACAGCATTCAGAAGCTCAGTTCATATCCTAACATCTCCACTCACTACCAGAAAAGGTCCTGCTTGAATCCTGAATAACCCTGCCAGTCAGAGTGATAAATAAGCCAAGAATCTTGCTTTTGGCAGAAACACCATGATAAAAAAAAAACCACTGAAGCCATGCTAAACTTTACCTCAGACCCCTCTCTCCGACCTAGATCATCACAACCCCCTCTCTTTGTCTCCATCTCTTATCAGATCTTGCAGTTAACAGGTGCAGTTTGAACCCTAGGCTCCAAGCATTTTTAGCCAACCACAAAGAGCCAAAAAGAAGTGAAAGCCGTTTTTGGCACGCAACAACAAAATGTTTCGCCGTCACTGTTCTATCCTAACCAGCATCCTATCATCCCCCAGTCCTACCCTCAAAAATCAACTGCCATGGAAGATGAGGCCAATTAAACAGTTTCTTAGAAAGATCTTCTCTAAGACCTTCTCCCTTTTCTTTTGCACTTCCCTCTTTAGGTTACAATTTTAGGTATCAATTTTAAACATTGTAAGCTTTCATTTAAGATAGTAAAATGAGCAATCTAACAGTGATTGGTTCTTGATTCTCGTGTTGCAATTCACTTAAAGAAGTTAAAGGGGTGCAGGCTGAGTGGATTGCCTGTGAAGAGATAGAATGTAATAGGTTTGACTGAACTATGTTTATTATTTTGGGGAGGCATGTTGTGATGGCTACTTTGGGGTTAGGATTAATATAGATTATAAATTACTTTTATCTTTGAGCAAAGCTGTAGGAATGTCATGGTGATTATTCTGGAGCCTGTTTTGGTAAGTCATCTTGGGTTAATCTTCCCAGCAGGAATGATCCATGGTGTTTGGTTCTAGAACTGGTACAGCACCTCCAGCTTTCCACAGCTGATTCTGGAAGGTGAAGCTGACTTATAGACTCAAGATGCTAAATTTGGGGAGTCCACAAAGATATCCCTGTCCGTAGGACTAACTGATAGCCCAACATGGACCCTCAGATCTGGGTGAATGTCAAGTATGACTGGACTCCCCAAAAGACCAATTTGGACATATCATCCACACTGTGTTAGATGGATCAATAATCTTATTTCGGTAGTAATCAAGTTATTATTGATATACAATTAAAACACAATGTTCATAGAACGGTAATGCTAGTAGATGCTTCTATCAAATTCAGATTTGTATAAACATATAAGAAAGGAATAAGAGTTGCAACAATCTCTTTTAGGGGTATAACTTGGAATCCTTTTGTTCAAGCATTCAATTAACTACTAAGAAATAAGCTGCTTTCCCTAGCTATTGAGGGAAAATTATCTAATTTCCTTGTTTCACAAGATAGTTGTAACAATTCCCCAAGGTGAAAGATTTGTCATACTCCGATTCTGTGGTATTGCCCTAAATGCAAAAACAGGAGGTGTTCAATACTGCAAGTCAGCATATGGCATACTCTTTGTTATTATAAAGCAGAAATTCCCTCCTTCTTGCATACTGGCCAAAAATGAGTGCTGTTCTCCAAATATCTAGTATACTTATATCCATCCATCCTTAACTTGGCAAAAAAAACCCGAACAACTATGCTAGCATTAAAATTGCTTCCTCTATTGTCTGTTTCTTATCCTACCCCCAACATTTCTGTTCCTAGACACTGCCAGATAATTAATGATTCCAAGATAATGGAAAATCTTGGGGCTGCCCTTGGATGGTGCAGGAATAAGGGGGAAATACTCTTTTAAATTATACAACGACAACTTAACTGCACTCACGAGCTGCAGATAAGATGATTTTAGTGGCAGACAACAGAAAAAAGAAATTGCCAAGGCAAGTTTGTGCTACGGTTAGGTCAAATAAGGAAAGGCACTATGTATTCCTATCATATAATATAATGAATTTACACAAGAACTCGTGAACAATTTAGTTCCAGTTCAGAGGATATGGTTGGAGTAACTGGAAGATCATATTTATACCAATTTGTATAGCAGTAGCAGCCATAAACTGCCAAGCTGGTAAAACATATTTACTGTACAGTGCTCCAAAATAAGGTGCTAGGGCTTATGCAACTATTCACTATTAAACCTTTAAAGATGAGTATACCAATTATTTTGAGTGCTTCTGGTGGTTTCTTCTTCCAACAGTCAGCCTGCCAAAAAAAGGCTAAATAAATCACTCCATTACAAAAACCCATTACATTTATAAAGGGAAAAGGTTCAGATGGATTTGTAAGGGAAGGAGGATAACACTGCACAAGAAGCCACCACTGCAAGTTTAGACAAAAAGATGTGAGGGAAAATGAGGTGGTTTTCTCTTTCTTCTACAGAAATGGAAGATAATAGATCCATTACATCATAAACTTGTTTAATACATAGCCAACAGGAAGGAAGAGGGCCTGCAGCAAAACTGACAACAGAGAGGATATATTTGGTAAGGCACAGGGAAAATATTTAGCATATCATTTGAGACAGTCCTTAAAAAGGAAGAACAAAGAGAGAATCAACAATAACAGAAGTAAATAATCTGTCTTTTCCATAGTCAGCCATAATAGATTAGTTTCATTAGTAGTAATTTTATGCATTTCTTCCTTTGTCCTGGACTCCTATTTGTGTCTTGCAAGCTTCCTGCTGATATTAGTGAAAAGACTGCAGTACTCTTGAAGTTTTCTAGTTCATTGCCCTCAAAAACAAACATATAGATCAGGGGTGTCAAACTGGAGGCGTCACGGCAGCATCACATGACGTATCAGGACTTTCCCCTCCTTTGCTAAACCAGGCGGTGGGCATGGCCAGCGTGTGACACATCCAGTCCGTGGGCCGCGAGTTTGACAGCCCTGGTATAAACCATCAAGTAAACCCAACAAACTAACTTTAGTAACCTTTCTGATAGAAAGAAATGTGCCAATTCAGGATTGTACATCACTGGCATAGGCAGAAATTTTAGTGACTGGCGTCAAAGAGTACAAATGTATTTGTGGATATTGATTAATATAAAATGAAATATTTAAGTCCACTTTTATGTGGAAGTAAATTCAACAGTAATCACTTCTGAAAAATCACAAAAAGGTTTATGCAGCAAACATTCAGCCACCTTCATTGTAAGCACAGAAGCTTACATAGTTAAAAGGGAATGGTGGGTTCATTACCAATTTTCATATCATCTTATGCCCTCAGAGAACAGTTTACCCTATTCTTAAAGTATCTGAAGGTCATTTCACATAAGATGTTTTCCTCATTAAGTTATGTAACAGTGCAGATTTTTTTTAAAATGAGGAACAATATATAAATGGTTTAAATAGATAAATATAAAACCATGTACTTATGACAATATTGCAAGTATTTATTTTATTAGGTGGACACGCTGACTACAGCTCCCAATGAGAAAACGCCCCTATTATCAGATCCATAGAACCATAATTGGAAGAGACCATTTAAGCTTTGGTGCAGAACTCCAAATGAAAGCATCCACTGGCAGGCTGTTATGGTTTAGCCTATATCTGAACATACCCATGCACACCTGTGTAGGGAAAGTAAAGTGACATTTCTCCGGTGCTGTATATACAGTAAACACATCACTGGCAACTTCTTCTAATTATGTCAGTAAAAATCACAACCCTCTCTTAATAAAGTTTCTATGTTTAAAAGAAGCAACTCAGTCTGCCGCAGACACTTATTTTTACAAGTTTCAAAAAACAAAACAGCTGAGGCAATCTCTAAATTAGGATGAAGCAAAATCTCACAAAAGAGCATATAACTCTTTGCCACATTTTGACAGGCCTTAATGTGACTAATAGTAAACTTAGGATAGTTTTTCCTTCTGATCATTGCAATTCCACATCCTCAGTCCCAAAATAGTATTTCAAAAGAAACAAACACCTTCCACAAGGCATAGGCTTTTTTGATATTTGGGTACGATAATTTGTTCACTCTACTGACTACTGCTCTCTCTGTTACTCCATCAAGCTCTCCAGCGCACAAGCATCAACTCTCGTGCAAACTCCTTCTATAGATTCCTGATTCAGTTATTTTCATGCATTGAGCTGGATTTCCATACCTCAACTTTATTCTGTTCTTTGAGTCTTCCCTATCCGTATGCCCGGGTGGTGATGGTGGTGGTTCTTGAACTATAATGCTAAGAGCTGCCATGCCCCGGACAAGTCCATCCCTCAAGTAATCAGTGTCACTCTTACTTTACCCAATGCCATACACACACACCCCATATCTAGCATCTGAGTCTCACATTCTGCCTCTCCAGAGGCTCACCCTCAGCTTATTCCCTTGTGCTAGCTTAGCCTGCAACCCCTTCCCCAGGAAGTCTTGTCAATGTTGTGCCTTCTCATGGGGGGGGGGAAACATAAACCACATATAGTCCAACACTCAAGGGTTCCAGTTCCTCCTACGGTATTTCCCTTCCCATTCTTATCTTCAGCAAGGAGAAAGCAACCCGAGGCTCTCCAGGTACAGTATATAACCCTCCTTACCTCTGACAATGCCAGGGCTGACTGGCGCTTACAGGAGTTGCAGTCCAAAGAGCCTGGGCTCTGGAGAATAGCAGGCTGCTTATCCCTTGTCTTCAACGCACATGCCATACTTTCCATCTTCCCCGACTACCGCCACAGACGTTCCCATGTACACCCCCAACCTAGTCGTGACACGTGACCAGCGGGGACCACCACCACCACCCCAAAAAAAATCTACAGTATACTCGGCTTCTTTCCCCCGCCCCCGACCTTTTCTTGCATCCAGGTATAAACCCGCCCACCTCCAGATCGCAGACCTCAGCAAACCCCCCCCCCACTCCTCCGCCACACAAGCGCATATCGTGGGGACTCTCCGCATCCCCCGCCTCTTACTCCGAAATCCCTCCAACTGTACACCCACACAAACGCGCAACACACAACCGCAGAGCTCAGCCGCTCCGCCCCCACCCGCCAAGGAGGTAGCCCCCTTGTCTCACCTGAGCCCCCGGCCGCAGCTGGAGGTCTACCTCTCGGCCCACACGCCGCCCGACCCAGATCCGCTCCTCCGCCACTCACAACCCGAGCCGGTGCGGAGTGAGCGGCGGCCCGTCAAGGCGAAGCCGCAGCTGGGCAACCGGTACGAAAACCAGCGAGGACTCTGGGGCGCCATCTAGCGGACTTCTGCGGCAACGGCGGCTGTCCTCCGAAGGCTAGCGGCGAACCTTAAAGAAGGTCCCGAGTTTCCGGGTCGCTGATTCGGAGGAGACTTAATTAGAGTTAGGCATTTCTCTCTGCTTTGTTTTATTCCAGCAATTTTTACGCCGTCCAATAGAAAGCGCTTGGGCGGTGTACAATGTCAAAGGAGCATCACTATCGCCTCCATTAAATCCAATCATAAATACATTTTAAAACAAACCACACAATTGCCCCCTAGCATGGTTTAGGCAACAAAACTGTTTTAAAAGGAAGAGTTTTAGCACTTGCTTTGATGCTAGGAGACAGGAGCAATGTGTTTCTGGGACCAGCATATTCTCATACTGTATAAGCAACCCCTGAGACGGTCTGCTCTTCTCACCTCACCAAAGTGGGCCTCCTCTCTAGATGTCCACATAGATCAGGGAGATTCATACTGCAACCCACAACCACACAACGTGACAGAGAGCTGTGCCATATATGGCTTTAAAAGTAATCAGTAGTGTTTTCAAGGGTGTTTCATAGGTGTGTAGGAATTTTCTACACTTGTGGTTTTTTTCCTGTTAAATAGTCTGGTCACTATTATTTGTTTATTTGAATTTATTGGCTGCCCATCACTACATTCTGTATCAATTGTAGCTTCTGAATCAGCTTCAAAGTCCAACCCAGGGGTGGGTTCTAACTTACCTTGCCGCTGGTTTGCTGCCTCCCACGCCGCGTGGGCACACCGCGTGTGTGCATGTGCGCCTTACGCACACATGCACAGTAGAAAAAAGCCCCGAAAACAAAAGGCCGAAAACAAGATGGCGACGCAGAAGAAAAAAAATCCGGGAAAAATTCCAACTTTTTTTTTTCAAAAAAACAAAATCTAAAAAAAAGATGGCAGCGCCCATGGAGCAGAACCAGCTCTGTGATGTCACCAGCTGCCTACTACCAAATCAGTAGAACCGGTCAGAACCGGTAGGAACCCACCTCTGGTCAGACCTATACAAAGTTAAGATTTCAGTTGTCCAGTTGTGTGGTGATCAGGGCATGGATTAATATACCATAACTGATGAACACGCCAAAGCTCCTAGCCCTAGAACCTCTTAGAGCCACGATTCACTTCGGGAGGATACAAAGTAAACTATTTTAAACAAAATAATTAAAAATTATAATTACAAACCTTCTGAATATGTTAAGAGCTCACAATTCTTAATCCACAAAAAGATCCTCAAAGTCAATTGAGCTCTTAAGTTATTCTATAAAATATTTTAGACACTTTAGGAGTGTTGGAGGAAAGGATTATCAGCATATGATTTGTGTGCTGAGCTCTGTTCCATATGCGCTGAGATCCAAAGGTGCAGATTCAAAAATCATTTGCAGCAGATTAATTCCCCCCATTTACCAGATGTTAATGATTTCATGTTCAGAAGGGGATTTTCCATCCACCTACACATTTGCAATACAATGGAAGGTAAGACATTATGGCGAAAGTCCAGGTCATCATAAAAAGTAGGCAGGCATTTTTGAATATAGGTACTTGATTTACAAGAGTTCATTTAGTGACTGTTCAAAGTTACAACAACACTGAAAAAAGTGACTTACGACTATTTTTCACACTTATAACTATTGCAACATCCCTATGATCACGTGATCAAAATTCAGATGCTTGAAAACTGACTCATATTTATGACAGTTGCAGTGTCCCAAGGTCACGTGATTCCCTTTTGTGACCTTCTGACAAGCAAAGTCATTGGGGAAGCCAGATTCACTTAACAATCGTGTTACTATCTCAATAACTGCAGTGATTCCCTTAACAACTGGCAAGAAAGGTCATAAAATGGAGCAAAATTCACTTAACAACTGTTTCGCTTAGCAATAGAAATTTTGGGCTCAATTCTGGCGATAAGCCAAAGACTGACTGTAATGAGAGATGTTCTATCAATCTTCTTTTCTGGATCTAGGTTTCTTTGGGTGTACCGGAGTACATTATCCTATTGCATTGGATAGTCATAATATATACAGTATAGGAAAACTAGGCCACAAAAAGGCGTTCTGGAGAGGGGGTCACAGGAGGCCTAGGTCACACTCATGGTTAATTTAGCTTCTAAGGATTGCATTATAAAAGGCAACTCTGAGCAAAGAGCAAGTCAAAGGGTGACATTTTTCATCAGAAAATTGAAAAGAAAGAAAGCATTAAACCTCTTGCTCCCTTCTGCACAAAATGAAAGTACTTGGAAGCCTAGAATTCACATACTGTACTCGACTTATTTGTGTGCGGAAAGGAAGTGGGTGAGTTTTGGCAGAGGAAAAACTGCTACCAACGCACATCACAGTACCTGGAAAACCAGAAATCACACCATCAGCTTTTAGATGCATTCTTTAAGAAATTAACTCTTTGATGTATATGAAGCTGCATATTCTTGTTCAGAACTTTATAATTACAATTTACCCTCAAGAGAAACAGTGCTAATTCTTCAACTGTATTTTTTTCTCCAATTAAACCAATGGCTTTTGCAAACAGAGGAAGGCTACATGTCACTCCCTCTGTCTTCAGCACTGATTTACAACAAAATTTTGGCAGGGGAGAGGCAGTGCTCTGCATTTGGAAGGTGTCTGGGATTTTCTGATTCACCTTCCTGACTGTTCTGCAGAATATGAAGTCTTTAGCTGTATTGCACAACATAATGAACTAGCCAACTACATTTTACTCAGGTGATGATGGTTGGGGTGTGTGTGTATTAATTTAATTTATATCCAAGGACACTTAAATTTCTGCCCCAAGGGCACTTAAAGTAGTGAACAATTGAAATGTTAAATATAAATAATTAAACACAGATTAAAGGAAGTAAGATGACTATTAATTCAAACTGAGAAACTTTAGCTAAAGAAAAGGAAATTGAGTTCTTTAAAAGAGGGTCAAGCAAATGCAGTCCGTGTGCTTTAGGATGATCAGATTTCCAAAATTAAACTGGCTAGCACATATGGATGTACATATAGAAAAGTATGTATTCATTGATGTTATTCTATAATTCAGATGCCAACAGGGCTGAAGAAAAATATTACCCATCCATCAAAACTATTGAAAGTTAAGGTTTGGGAAAGCTTCTCTATAATGAAGCACCTTTCAGTAATTCCAAATACTTCCTGTCGTTGAGGGGTCACATTGCATGGAAAATGATTTCAGGTCAGATCAAATTAACAGATGACTAATAAGCAACAAAGGCTCTATTTTTCAGTCAGGAAATGAAGAACTGAGTAGGTCTTTTTTTCTTCAGGTAGTCTGGAAAATCCCAATTGGGGCCACAATGGCTAAACAGGCAGTTGTTAAGAGAGGTATGCCTGAATGTATGATCTTTTGTGCCACCATTGTTAGGTGAGTAATTGCAGTTGTGTATCCAGCTTCCCCTATTGACTTTGCTTATTGGCTCCTGGAGAGTGAATTGTATTGAATTGAATACTTTATTTGGCCTGGTATGATTATAATCTCAGTGTACATACAAAGCAAACAGAATGATGATGAAGATGATGATCATTATAATGATGATGTTGCTTATTATTATTATTATTGCAGCAAAATTGCACAAACTGATTACAAAGCTAGACAAGATCGAGTTGCTAAATTAGTCCACTGGTCATTATGTAAAAAATATGACATATCTGTATCTGAAAAGTCATGGGAGCACAAAGTGGAAAAGGTTACCGAAAATGAGAAGATGAAGATCTTGTGGGACTTTAGAATACAGACGGATCGTCATTTGGAACACAACACGCCAGACATCACGGTTGTCGAGGGCCGAAGCATACAGTTTATTGATATTACTGTACCAGGATATGCCAGAGTCAAAGAAAAAGAACTGGGGGAAAATCACGAAATATCGCAACCTGGCCATTGAAACTACAAGGCTATGGGTGAAACATATAACCGTGATACCCATTGTCTTCGGGGAACTTGATACCATGCCCAAGAATTTTACAAAACACATTAAGAAATTGCAGCTTCCTGCAGTAACACCAGCGGAACTGCAAAAGACTACGCTACTTGGAACATCGTATATTTTAAGAAGGTACTTGGTTGATACCTATGACGCTGGCAGCAACCTGTATCAACCATTAACACCAGTCAATGTATTTGTGATACATTTTTGAATGTTCAATTGACTAAGTTTCATGTTTAATGAATATAGTATATAATAATAATAATGTAAAAATAAAGAATGTGACAATGCCGACAGATACCAGAATATAAGAGACAGAACTGGAGAAGATAACAAAATTCAGAAGACCTGCAAATAGAAGTAGAATGACTATGGGAAAAGAAAGCAAAAGTATTACCAATAGTAATAAGTGCCCTGGGTTCTCAATAAACCCAAACTTAATCCAACTGTCAACTGTAAGAAAAGCCCTTTGTTTGAAAATGTTCTACTGCTTCAAATTCAAATGGGGCTTGGAAGGAATAACAGACATTGATATCACCCACCAACAGCTAATATTCTTGTAGTAAACAAGATATACCCAGGGGCATCTGTGGAGGGAGGGACACAAAAAATTCACTATGATGGCTATATCTGTATAAACAATGCCCCCACCATGATGCACATAAAAGGAAGGCTGGGTTTCGAATGAGTTCTCACGGTGATTATCTTAATTTTTTTAACTTTCTCACTCCAGTGACTCTGATAATATATTCACATTTATGTTTACATAATGTAATGCGTGCTCGTATCTATTACTTTACTCTGAAATGAGAATCACTACTTGATCATAACTCTTTTATTTTCTATCTTAATCTCTCTGAATTTTTTTAGTCCAAAGTCTTCGCGTGTAGTCCAAGGTTTTGAAAATCACTAGTAAATAAGACCTGAATGCTTCCCCTTGGCTTCCTTCCTTTTCTGCTAACAACAGAAGCTCTAATTGTGATAGACCAGAAGTCTATAAGTAACAGGCAACAACCACAAAATATCCTCTTTCTACAAACTTTCTTTGAGTTCCTAATTGTGGTAAGAATGTCATGAATTCTAGCAACACATATGTATGCTTACTCACAAGGGAACACTTTTTTTTAAATCTTTTAGATTACTAGAGCAGTGAATTTATTCTACTGGTCAAATTAGAGTCCCCAGCTTGGTGATCTCATTACCGATGAGCTCCCCAAGCCACCATCCACTGTAAGACAAACTTGACAGCTGGTGCTCAGGGGAGACATAGGCAGCTGGAAATAAAACAGCAAAGTGCCATAAGTCAGGAACAAAATGTTTTTGCAGAGGTGTAAGGATTAAGTAAAGCATAGCAACAGTCAGCACCATGCATAGAACAAGCCTGGACAAGCCAGGCTCTCATTTTACTAAGAATTAAAACCTCCCAATTACTCAAAGACAAGATAACAACAATGTGTAAACTCCCCATCCATCCACCCCTCTCTCACTCACTCACACTCACATGTACACATAGACTTATTTTTTCATAAATGCAATTAACCTCTCCACAAATATACACATTCTTATCTGTAGCAAACTTAAAAGTTAAAACATGGGTAAACTTAGGTTACTTTGGAAGAAAAAATACATTACTGAAAATCGCCTAAAAACGACTGAAATTGTCTGCTGAAAATCCATTGGTAAAGACACTAATCAATGTGATGATTAAAATGTTGGACAAGGAATAGAGAGATCCAGATTATAGTCCATCTTCAGATCACTGAATGAGTTGAGCCAGTAACTCCTTATTGGCCAACCTGCCTCAAACTAAGAATGAAAGGTAGAATATAAATATAAAGTCAACAGCTAAATAAAGCAAAGTGGTTAAGGCTCTAGGCTAAACACTGGGAGAATAGATGAGTTCTAGTCCTGTTTTAAACATAAAGCCAGCTGGGTGACCTTGAGCTAGTCACTTTTTCTGAGCCCTGAAACAAAGCAGTGACAATCCACTTCTGAAATCTTTCCAAGAAACCAAGAATGAAATTTTGCTGGAGGACTAATCCAGGCAGTTGCTAGGAGTCAAATCTGACTTGAAGGCATGAATAGGAAAACAAGCAGTAAGCAGATGCTTATGCTTTCTTGGGTTGAAACTATATTTTACCTGGTTTTGTAAAGTTGTGGGTATGAGCATGCATTAAATTATGAAGCAAAATAATAACATAACACACTCTTTAAGAATTTTAACTGTGCCAAACTTCAAACTATTCTTCAGGGTGACTGAAGTGCACATGAAACATCCTTCAAAGCTGCTTCACTAAGCATTGTGGCTAAAAGAAAGAATATTTGCCATACTGTTTTATTTTGCGTTTCTCAAATGCCTCGTCAGCTTGGGACCATGAAAATATTCTGAACAGATGCTGGGCATATGCAGAAGACTTTTTAAAAAAAACTCCAGCTACTGGAAATGCCAGATGAAGCAAAACACATGTTAAAGCATCTACTAGCTAATGGAACTGCGAGCAAAATATCCTAATAGTATAAGATACCTCTATGACAAGACCTTCTTTGTCTCCATAGTATATAGAGTCATGGTGGTGCAGTAGTTAGAATGCAGTATTGTAGACTAATTCTGATGACTGCCAGTAGTTCAATCCTGACCGGCTCTAGGTTGATCAGCTTTTCATCCTTCTGAGGTCAGTAAAATGAGGACTCAGATCATTGGGGGGCAATATAATGACATTGTAAACCACTTAGAGGGTGCTATGAAGCACTATATAAGTCTAAGTGCTATTGTTATAGAGGCCAAGTACATCTAAATCCTACAAGCCTAATAATAGTGGCAAAATTGTTTTTATGTTCAATGTTCATTGAATGTGCAATAGAACCCTATGTGCAACATTCTGCACATACCACAAAAATATAAAACAAAGTGTTAAGATGCACTACAGGTCTCAAATGCTTGTTTGAACCATAAGTGAACCATGTCTGAAAAGACTAAAGAATTGAAAAGTTAATGCAGTGTTCAGATGGTTAGAATTGGAAATGAAACGGCAAGCAATGCCATGGCATTTTCTGGAAATGTCAGTTAGTATATCTGGGAATAATGTGTTCTAATTTTTTCATAGTTGTATTTTATTTCATTAATTAATTATTCTCCTTCTTTTCCTTCACTGTCCCTTCACTATTTTCTTTTCTTTTAATAACAAGGCATTAATGGATCATAGGCGTTAAGGATAGATGACAATGATGATCATGATCATGATGATATTGTTGCTAAGTTCTAAGAACTGCATATATACAACGAGAAACGTGTATGGTTCCTTCTTTGTAATGGAAAAAGAATGTTCAGGTGATTTATTTCGAAGCAGGAAACCTACAAGTCTTGTTTCCCTGTTGGTCCCAAAATTAATACTTACTAAACAACTGTAAATGTATTGAGTTTTATCTGGTAGTTATTTTTGTTTTAAAAATAGTCCATTTTGCAGTTATTGGTGTTTGGGAATATCGAGGTTAATTTGAGGTGCTGAGAAGATATTCTACATAGTTTCAAGGATACAACTCTTTATATCCAATGAAAACATTTCCTTCATCTTTCATTCATACGTATCTACCGTATTTTTGAAAGCCACCACTGTGTTAGGAATTGGCATATAAAACTTAAGTCACTACTCAAACTCTAAATCTCCAAACTCATGAACGACAGAGACATAATACAGACAGTCCTCAACTTACAACCACAATTGAGTCCAAAATGTATGTTGCTAAGTGAAAAATTTATGAAGTGAGTTTGTCCCATTTTATGACTTTTCTCGCCACATTTGTTAAGTGAATCACTGAAATTTTTAAATTAGTAACATGGTTGTTAACTGAATTTGGCTTCCCCATTGACTTTGCTTGTCAGATGGTCACAAAAGGGGATCACAGGACTCCGGGACACTGCAACTGTCATAAATGTGAGTCAGTTCTCCCAATGTAAATCACGTGACCATAGGGATGCTGCAACGGTCATAGTTGTGAAAATTTATCATAAATCAGTTTTTTTAGTACTGTTGTAAATTTGAAAGGTCACTAAATGAACTGTTGTAAGTCGAGGATTAGCTATAAGCATAGTATTTCACTATTGCAACTGGCAATCAATTATGGCACATTTCAGTGGCAACAAGATAACAGGAAGGGAGCAAGAAGAGAAATGGAGATTGGTTGTTTTTTTTAATAAAATTTTTATTCAGACAAAACATTTAAAAACATTGGACATAGTGTGGCCATCCTGTTTTGGTTATTTCATTTACATCTTA
>JANHFT010005601.1:390361-401897 GCA_032467955.1 Pseudoxenodon macrops
ACGCTAGCCAGATGAATACCTGGTAGGCAGATTTTTTCCCCCTATTTTCCTCCCCAAAAACTCAGGTGCGTCTTATATTCAGGTGCGTCTTATACTCTGAAAAATACGGTAATTAACAATATATTTGTTTCTCAGTGTTGAAATCTCTTTTAATGTTCTTGGTTTTTATAGAAAGTTATGTTCTGCTTTTGCTGCTTTAGGGAGGGCAGCTGTGTTAAGAAAAACTGGTTCAGAAAAGGCTTTAGCTATAAATATTACGTTCTCGGTCTGTGTTCTTCCAGATGTTGCCAATCCTATAAAAACCCCGAATCCTTTCACCATAGCCAAGAGTATTGGGTGTTTTAATTGACCAAATCTTGAGGGCAACAGACCTGCTCCCTGCCCTTTCTCTAAAGGTTTTCTTCTTTAAAATATGTATTTAATATAATAATAGCCAGTAGCCATAAATATTCCTCATAGCTGCATCTGAGAGGAACTTATGGCTGAATCAACAATATTTCTTAGTGTGGGAAGTTTTGTAAAGGAATCAGCACTGTAATATTTTTCAGCCATGCAGTTCTAAATGGGATCATCAGATTACACAGGAATAAATCTAAAAATATGAATTCCAGAAAATCAGTACATAAAGTGGCTATTTTCAGGTAATACCAACACTCTTCTGTAGAAGTAGACAGTTAAAAATGTCTCTGGAAAGTGGTGGCAGCACAGGGAGAGACTTTTCTCATTTATTACCAGCTATATTTTTGAGGGGAGGGAAAAATAAATGCATACTGCTGAAAATTGGCAATTTTGCTGCCAAAGTTCAGCCGTGCCCTCTCTGTGCTGGAAGGCTGCACCCTCTTCAGCTATGATTTGTGATATGCATCTTTAAAGACTTCCAGTGCAGCTGCTTTTGATATGCGCTATACTTTCTGTTTTAATTTGGCATTTGGATTAATAGCTGTACTGCAGTGTTATGCAATTGAAAATACTACTGTCAGACCTTTGAGTGAGCATGTATACGTTGCCCATTTTCAAGCAATTGTTGTGCACAAAATGGGTGGCCATATAAATTTGATTAATTAAAAAATAAAATATATGATATTTCACACACACACACAAGTATACTGCAGGGGTGCAATTCAGCAGGTTCTGAGAGACTCTGGAGAACCGGTAGCGGAAATTTTGAATAGTTTGGAGAACCGGCATATACCACCTCTGGCTGGCCCCAGAGTGGGTGGGAATGGAGATTTTGCAATATCCGTCCCCTACCACGTCCACCAAGCCACGCCTACAGAACCGGTAGTAAAAAAAAATTAATTCCACCACTGGTATACTGAATATATACTTGTAAACATACAGTAAGTGATATACTGTAATCGATGGGGCAGTTCCTGTTTCCTTAATGAATGCCGGCAAAGCTACTTAGTTAACTGATTAATTTAACAATTTAAACTAACTACCTTGTTTTTGAAGTAGTCCAGGTAAGAGTTTTCAACTCCATTTAAATTTGACATTCTTATCGCCGGTGCCAATCTGCTTTTCATTTGAGGAAAAAAACCTCCAACGTTTTTCATAGCTGATAGGTTTGCCCAAATTTATTGGAAAATACATACAGTTCCTTGCTGGAAGTTTCTCAATATTGACATGCACAAGTTGTCCTCGACGTATGACCTTCAATTGAGCCCAAACTTTCTATTGCTAACTGAGACATTTGCTGTGAGTTTTGTCCCATTATATGACCTTTCTTGCTACAGTTGTTGAATAAATTGCTGCAATTGTTAAGTTAGTAGTATAGTTGTTAAGCGAATCAGGCTTCACTTGTCAAAAGGTCGCAAAAGGTGATCACATGACCCTGGGACACTGCAACCATCATAAATATGAGTCAGTTGCTAAGCATCTGAATTTTTTACCCGTGACTATGGGGATGCTGCAACAGTTGTAAGTGTGAAAAACAGTCACAAGTCAAATTTTTCAGTGCTGTTATAACTTCAAACAGTCACTAAACGAATGGTTGTAAGTTGAGGACTACCTGTACTAATGAAATATTGCTTAGACTATTTACTATGATAGCAGCAATTCTCAGTAGGCCTGTAGGTAGCCCAAAGGTCTTGAGAGAAGCATCCAAAAAAATTGATGGAACTTCTGTGCTAATATTAATCTTTCTACAGACAAATTCTGAATGAAGATTAAAAACTTCAATTAATCCTATAGTGTGTGTGTGCGTGTGTATGTGTATACCATATTTTTCAGAGTATAAGACGCATTTCCCCTAAAAGAGGCTGAAAATTTGGGTGAGTCTTATACTCCGAATGTAGCTTTTTCGAAGCATTTTTCCAGCCCTAATGAGGCGAGTGAAGTGATCTTTGGAGGATTTTTTCATTGCTACTTAATCCAAAGCAGCTTTTTTTCAGCCCTAAGTCTTTGCAGGATTTTTTCATTGCTACTCCCTCAGAAAAAGCTTTTTTTCCCCCAGACCTAATCAGGTGCTAATGATCTTCCTGGCCTGCTTTTTTCATTGCTTCTCTCTATCAGCTCCGCTTTAGAAGCTTTTTTTCAGACCTAAGTAGGGGATAAAATAATGTGCTGAAGCTGACCAGACTAAGGACGCTAGCCAGATGAATACCTGATAGGCAGATTCCCCCCCCTATTTTCCTCCCCAAAAACTAACTTATACTCCCAAAAATACAGTATATGGGAAAATATATAATTATATGTGAACTCACAACCATCTGCAAATAGTGTAAGAAAATTTATGTTCTTAAAACATGTTTTAATAAATACGAGTAATCCTCGACTTACTACCAATCTTTTAGTGATTGTTTAAAGTTACAACGGCATTGAAAAAAGTGACTTATGGCCAGTTTTCACACTTATAACCATTGCAGCATCTCCATGATCAGGTGATCAAAATTTAGGTACTTGTCCACTGGAATGTATTTATGGCAGTTGCAGTGTCCCGGAGTCATTTGATTTCTAACTTTCCTAGCTGGCTTCCCACAAGCAAAGTCAATGGGGGAAGACAGATTCACTTAACAACCGCATGATTTGCTTAACAAGTGTGGCAAAAAGTCATAAAATGAGGTGGAACTCACTTAACAACTGCCTCACTTAGCAACAGAAATTTTGGGTTCAATAGTGGTCACAGGTCAAGGATTACCTGCATGTTTATATTAAAAAAAGGAAGGAATTCCTACACACATTATGGGTTCCCACACTATTGCCAGCCACTCTGCTACTTGCATACTAGGACTTGTATGTCAGACTCTTTGCCAAAGTTCTCAGATGTAGAATAATCTTTTTCCCAAACATGAATCACACGGAATTTTCTTAACGGGTTTTATTGAAGTGGGGGGAAAAAGAGTTACAAAAATCAGAACTAAACAATATATCTTTTACTCCCTACCATCACCACCACACCAAGCAATCCTTTCTGATAAATAAAAGAGGAACAAAGAAACTTCTTGATTAACCATGATCAGATCAGAGAACTTTGCTTTTAATATCAACACTTACACATTACTCCTTTTCAGTGAAGGAATTTTGTCAAATTGAGTCCACTAACATTACTCATAGTCACTTTGCTGCACATAGAACAGCAACTTCGTTATGTGACTTCATGAAACATGAACATCTCTTATATCGTAATAACCACAAATATAGTTTAGACAGCATATCTTGTCTAACCCTACTTTAAAAAAAACATATTACCTGGTGCTCAGATTCAGAAATTACACCATCAAGATGACCTGAAGTTTCTGACAGCCTCTTTAACAGACCTGAAGGTTTCATCTTCACTAGCTCCTTACACAGTAGTGACATCTATTGGGAGATTAGAGTGCAATACGGTTCACATTATGGTTTTTTCCCCCAACCTTGAGAAGAATTATCTTAAATCATTTTAGAAACTAAAACACTGCAGAAGGAGGAGGCAGTTTTCTCAAAATCGTTATGCATGCAGCTTCTGAAACCCTGAATAAAATAGGAGGGACTAGCACAGCAAAAGGAATCAAGCTATATCAATAAGAACAGCTCTGAATGGAAATAAAGTAGATGAACATTATACTTCCCTTTATCTAAATTTTGAAAACCTCCAGAAGGTACATTAGAATTTAAACACCAACCTTAAACAAACTGTGTTTACAAGTTTAAATAAAACAAGAATGAAAAAATATAGTGTTGGGGCCATAGTTAGCCAAGCAAGACATTTGGATGCAGCTGACAATGTCTCTGCCACTTGGTTCCTAATCTCTCCCTTAGCACAGCTGTCCTTGACATTTTCCTTTGTTTCTTTAGCTTACTTTCTGTTCATTGTTTCTACCATTTCCGCTGTTTTGTCTAGCTCTAGTTCCCCTATCTGTTCTCTGATTATTTTTTCTGTGTGCCTAAATCGCTGACTTGCCTTTCTCCATAATCTTTGCCTTTTGCCATTCTAAATGCTGTGCCTTCTTACATCTTGCACTCATTCTATATAATAGCATAATAAGCTGCAGCTTTGAGGAGGAATTTTGCTGCAGAAGTAAATATAGAATTGAGTCCATAACACCGAGGACAGAAGAAATTAACAATTAGAACATTAAAATAATGAATATAAATAAAATATATTATGTAAAATATATAAAAAATAAAATGATGTCTCATCCATTTTCTAGTGTAGCTTTCAATTTGCTATGCAATAGTGGGTGCAGCTCTCAAGTACATTAAAGCTGCATACCACTAAAAGAAGTAATTGTTTTTATCCATACAAAGAAATGGAAGGAACATGAATTAGCAGGATGGTGAGATTACTAATGTGAATTCATGCTCTGCTTATTAGACACATGCACAAGTAGATCCTGGGACTACTTGTGAATTCTAGGGCTATAGACTACCTAGGAAGTTAAAGGAAGCATCCAGAAGAAGGCCAACTAAACTACTTCCATAGCATGTCAAGAAGGCTACATGCTCATTTTTAAGCAACTGAGCTACACTCCTAGAAGACTTTAAGAAAACAACACAATCACTTACACAATTCAAAAAATGTAATTAAAAAAGCTCCCTTCCCTGAGAAAACAAGTTTTAATTCCAGCAAACTATTATTCTAATGAAAGAATATATACTCTACCTGATGATCATGGCTACTGGGTATTTTCACATGGCTTTTAAGAAGTTTTGTGATTATTACCAAGCTAAGATGTCGTCTTATTTGTCTAGAAGAATAAAATAACATAAACATAAATATGTGAGCAATTATAATTTGGTGCTTTTGGCATGAATTCTGATAGGTATACTAAGTGGTATTGTCTTAAAAGTTTACCTTCCACGAGTTGTCCAATTGGGGACAAACTGAACAAGCCACAACAGATTATGATGGTGGTTGGATAGACAACTTATTGCCAAGGATAATTGGGGCATCTTTTTAAAAGAGAAAGACAAATTTGTTAATAGAATTTGAAAGCAATTGCTAAATTCAGTATCAGTATGTATGCAATTGTTAGACAATACATATAAATATTTATTATATTTAAAGACTATTCATAGGATGTGATTGATAGGCATTGTCCTATTACATTAATATTTCTAAATATTTCATATTTATTGAAAAGACAAAAGTTGAATATTAGCACAACTTAAAATGCTCTCATTATGCAAAAATATTTCCATTTAAGGCATCTAGCAGCAGTTACTGGTAAATGGTTTAACTATGTTTTTTAAGATATATTAGTTCCATAAAATGTAATTAAACTCACTGATTATATTTGCACTTAATATCAAACTATACTTTTTTAACATCACTTTTGCAGATGATCAAAATAATTATAGCTTTTATAGCTCATTTCTAGATTTTTTCATTACTAAACAAAAATCCAGTCTGCATAACACTTTTAAAGTTATTTTTTACTACTAAAAATAAATTGTGGTCTTTTGGACAGGTTTGCCCACTGTGGTAACACAAAGTGAGCAGGCAGTATATACATACACATTAGAGCATGTAATTTAAAGAAAGCCCAAGGTTAATTGATACAAAGAGTTTTTATAATGTTAAAAATTGGCTCTTCTAAAATGCATTAAATTAACAAAGATTAAGTTACCTCATTATCCCAGTTTCTGACACTTTCAAGCAATTTTATAATAAGGCACTCCAAGTCTACTAGTGGAAATTGCTTCAGTTCTGTTTCCAAACTTAATTTAAATAGTAGCAGTAGCAATATAAATATTTCTCTGTCTGTGTAACCTTCTGGACATACATTTATACACAATCGTAGAAACTTAAAGAAAGAAAAAGAGAGATAATGACTTCAAATATTTTTAGCAATATTAATTTTCAATTTCAAAAGCAGTATTTGTGTGTGTACATTCCTAGATTCTAGTGAACTTTTTAAAGGTACCGTGTTTCCCAAAAATAAGACAGGGTCTTATTTTCTTTTGACCCCCAAAATAAGCACTTGGCCTAATTTTCAGGGAGGTCATATTATTTTTGAGGTATAGGCGGCAAGCATGACCACCTCATGGCTACTGCTGTGTTTTGGGAAGGACTTATTTTCGGGGGACGACTTATTTTATTATTTATTATTTTATTTTAGGCTCAAAAGCCTGATTTGGCTTATTACTGGGGAGGTCTTATTTTCAGAGAAACAGTGTACAATATATTATATAAAGGATTTTAAAAAAACCTTTCACATTTTATTGTATTAAATTCTTGTTAATTTTCTCTATCTTAGAGAAATGTTTTCCTGTGCATCTTGAACTACTTTTGCAAGGAAAATTCCAGCTACTACTAATGATTTTCAGTTGAAGAAGACATATTCTTACACTTAACAGAGGACTTTTAAAAACAAAGCATCATTCTTACCTTTGCTATATTGCAAAGATTGCTCTCTATTAGAAGAAAGAAAGCTGTTGGGTTTATACAGATGTCTTTTTTTGATTGTTTATTCACAGTTACATGCATTACAGACCTGGTTAAAAAAAAGATTTGTTTCCATTCAGTTTATTACATATTTTTAATTACATATATTCATTCCCACATGTACTTTATTATGAAGGGATAACCTAGAAAGAATATTCTGTATTTTAAAATTTCAAAACTAATACTTTTATTGCATAATATGGTAGAGATGAGGAACATACTGGAGCAAATCTCAGACCCATGGCAATCTGAGTTTTAGAAAAATCGCAAAAACAAAAGCTTAACTCAGGATTGTTTAACCTTTTGTCTTGCCTGAGCTGCATCGACAGAAGAGGAATTTTGTGTATGTGTGCACATATGCCAGAAGTGGGATTTTTTTCCCCAGCACAAAAGTCATAATTGGACTTTGACTGACATGCTGGAAAACACACTTCTAAAAGTAGGGTGGGCCAGGACACAAACTAAATTTGATTTAATTCACATTGACATTTAATTAAAATTAATTTACTTAAATGCAATTAACAGAAGTATTCCAAATTATTAGAGATTTTCCCTTTACATGAACAATTAGTAATTGGTGACAAATTTTTGGACAGGTCCTAAAGATTGCATACTTCAGATTATAACCTTTTGCTAAATACTTACATAATATCATTTTCAGTAAAGCGAGGCTGAAACTGTTGCAAAGGAAATAACACACTGAAGGAAATACCCATGTTGATTAACACAGTTGTTATATCAAATAATGATGGAATCCATGGCTTCTGTTTGTCATTCTTATCAGAAACTGCAGAGAGAGAGAAATGAAAATTTTCTCTTCAGGCCAGAGAAACTGAAGTTCACTTAAGAATAACTATGTAATTTTTTTATTCAGTAAGCAGAGCAGAATTAACAAATAACCAAATGTGATATTATCACAACATACTTTTGAAATTACAGCAGTTATGTTTCTTGAACCAAACTGTACCTTTTAAATATTCTTCCTATCGTTCTTATACTTCTGCTCTATATAATAATACTCAGAAGGGCAAATATCTATAATAGCAATAGCACTTAGACTTATATACCGCTTCATAGTGCTTTCCAGCCCTCTCTAAGCAGTTTACCGAGTCAAAATATTGCCCCCATCAATCTGAATCCTCATTTGACTGAACTTAGAACAGGGGTCTGCAACCTTAAACAATTAAAGAGCCATTTGGACCCGTTTCCCACAGAAAAGAAAACACCAGGAGCCACAAAACCCTTCCCATGCCTGACTATTTCTTGAGCGGCCAGAAAACTAGCATATGTAGTTGAATTAAACATTCTGTTTTCTTCTGAAACTTTTCTTGGATTTTTCCACGGTTAGCCTACCAATGGTTGAAAAGCTCAATAAATCATGTGCTGATGGGTGTCGCATAGTGGTGGTTGTGACACGTATTTTGAATGATAGAGAGCCGCAGCACAGGGGTGAAAGAGCCACAGATTGCTGACCTCTGACCTAATGTATAAAGTCATCTGGAAAATATTCCTTGCATTAGTCAATGTGGCTGAAAATCGGATTTTCCAATTCTTCTATCAATACTGGGCAACCAAAATCCAGAGTCAAGGCCAGTAAAGGCATCCATGAAGTTTACAAATTGCTCTGCCCCAACCATCTCCATCTTTGATTGCTGTCTGCTTTGGGCAAATGTTCTCAAGCCTCCTTTTTTTTTTACACCACTGCACATCTCCCATTGTGCTCAGAATCAGTCGTAAGCGAGACTCTTGCCACAGAGAACTAACCAACACAAATAAAGAGAGGAAGGGACTGAAGGAAGCCACGAGAGGAAAGAAACTGTCCCTTGTTCTTCAGGGTTGCAATAATGATAGAATGTCGAACAAATGTTACAGCTATCCCTTAATTTTACATGCCAAATAATCTTTTTCCAATTGCAGCAATTTAGCATTTCCTGAAGCGTACCTGGCTTTAACTCCAGTAGTCCTCGACCTACAACTGGTTGTTTGAAATGGTTACTAAACGAATGGTTGTAAGTCAAGGACTACCGGTATCTACAATAACGATTAGTCTTTGCCTTATCCTCAAAAGGCATGGCCAAGACATAAATTAGTACTTCCTATGAAAGACAAAGTTAGCATTATGTACATAGAGAGCTTACCTGCTTATATAAGAGAGGCACTGAACCAGTCATTACTAGCAATTAAATACATACATACATACATACATACATGCATACATACTACTTACCGTTCTGCTAAAAACCAAGGCTATCTTACAGAAAAGCGGAGGATTCTGTGGTTCCAGCTGATCTAAAGCACTAATCAGATCTTTCAACCTAGAGGAAGCCTAGGAAAAACAAAATATAGGTAGTCCTCAACTTACGACCACAATTGAGCCCAAAGTTTCTGTTGTTAAGTGAAGCATTTGTTAAGCGAGTTTTGCTCCATCTTACAATTTCTTTGCCACAGTTGTTAAGTGAATCACTGCATTGCTCTTTTTGGGCAATCAGAAAATAGGTCAACTAAAAAGGGTTAAAAATGTCTGCATCTGGAGGAATTTTCTATCGTGAAAAATGATTTCCTGGGAAACATACTTTAAGCCCTAGGAATCAGTGGTGGGTTCCTAATCGGTGATCCAGTAGCGCCAGCATTAGGAGGCTCTGCCCATCTGCGCCAGGACACTCTGCACATGTGCAGAACCGCATGCGCAGCAGCGCCGCGCAGGCGGACGGGCAAACTGGTAGTGCCGAAGCGAGAAACCCACTACTGCTATGTATGTACCTACAACAGGCTAAATGCAAATATAAGCTATAGAGTTATGTTTGCTTTTTCTAGACAAACAACAGCAGCAAAAGTAAAAATAACAGCAGACAGAAATAGTGCTTAACCAGTTCAGGCAATAAAAAAAACCAGGTTTATGCTTAACACTAGTTTATTCTACCCTACATTTTTATAATGTGATAAAAAAACCTCCTTGAAAAATATTAGAGTTATACCTAAGATTCCCAATCCCAGTATTACAGCTCCCCCATTCCTAACAACCATATTTTGGCCTAAATCTTAATGGAAATTAAGGAAATACTTTGTAAGATGTATACATTGCTGTTTCATATCAAAAACAAAGCTGATTCACTCAAAATACACATATAACCATTCTGTTTTCTTTTAACTTGATTTAGGATCTTAAATGAATCCAACACATCTGGTTTTTAAACCATGGTTGCTGACATAGGTGTTCAAATCCAGCCAACAGTTTCGCTGATCCCCCCCCGTCTTTTAATGATCCCATAATCCCTTGCATTAGGGTGGAGTCAGGGAAACTGGATGGAGCTGAGTGTTTACTGGCCGGATGCCCTTCCTGTTGCCAATGCAGAGTTCACAGCAGATATAGTCTCATTGTGCCCAGAGAGAGCAATATCTGCCTCTACCTAGGATCAAACTCACAGCCTCCTGATTGTGAGGCGAGAGCTCCAACTCTAGGCCACTGCTCCACTCAACAGTTTCACTGATAGCCTTCATTAAACACTTTCTGCAATGTGTAAAATCAATGTATCTTTGGACCAATCTAGAGTAGACTTTGGAAATTGTTTGTTACGGTATCAATCACAGACTAAGGAGCCTATTGACAAAAATACCATAGAGCCTTGGGGAGAGGAAGGGAGAGGCTGTTTGCTTTGCGTCCAATTGCTACCTCCCACTAGCAAAACACACCTTACTGACAGCTCAAATTCTTCTTGTAGCTTCTTGTCCGATGCCTGAATCTGTTCCATCCTGGCCTATCACCAAATGAAATTTAAGGTAGTATGCATTGGAAAGGTGATCTCTTCTTCTACTAATGGCTGCTGGTTAATATGATACTAGTCGTTTAAATTAGATCCGTTCTTTTACTGCATGTAATTTTAAAATACTTGTGTCAGGTATTTCCTGTGTGAGGATTGTAATTCTCAAAAGACATTTTACACCTGAAATTTTCCATCTGTTGACCTTGGAGTTAAATTCAATGGAACTTACTTCTATATATACATGAATAGGATTGCATTATTAAAACCATTGCCATCATTCTCATCACTAGCAATTAGAAGACACATTATTTTACATGGAGAAAAATCCTGAGTAATTGTTTCCTATGTCTCTATATATAAAATGTATCCAACAACTAAAAACTGAAGACTCACCTCAGGTATGTTTCCTTCCCTGCACAAATAGTGAACAGTCTCCATTTTTAAGGCATCTAGGTTGAGAGCATCTTTCTGCAACAACCTAAAGGAAAATTTAAAAACACACACACCAAAAACACACACTATATTTTTAGGTGTTTTCAAGGAAAACTGCTGCACTACAAGACACAGATGCTACAAACAGAATGATGCACCCATAGACAGCAGAACTCTGAGGCAGGCAAGAACAATTTATTGGATACATTGTATTGGCCCAACTGGTGAAAGCCGACTCTGAAAGTTCCCCTGGCTTTCACCTAATTAAAAAGTAAATGTTTTCCCTTTCCCCCAAGTGACTGGTCACGCTGTCCAATCCAATTGCTGGCTGGTTGCTTGGTTACTTCACTCCTCCTCTGGCCAGCCACCTGTGAGAATGTCCTTGGTTCCCACAGGAAAATTTTATTGCTTTGGCTAATTACCGTATTTTTCGGACTATAAGACACATCGGTGTATAAGATGCACCAAGATTTCA